>SKCR01007490.1:0-65310 GCA_019454045.1 Zanthoxylum bungeanum | reverse complement strand
TAATCACTGGACGACCGGAACAGCGAGTAGAGCGACGAAAAGCTCAGGACGACCGAAGCAGCGATTAGAACGAGAACACGTGATGCAGTTGATCCTACGATGACAGCAGTTAGGCATTTTCCCTCCACGATCAAGCATTTGAGACGCACAGCTCAACGGTTGAAGACCTGATCCAGCAGTTGCAGGGAGTCATTGAAACTGCCCAAGCGGTTTACAAGCTTCACTATAAAAAGCTCACTCATACAAAGAGAAAAGCCCCCGATCAAATGAAGACTCAAATGAGCACATGTTTATTTTTTATTTCGTAGTTCACAATCTTTAGGACTGTAATTTGTGTGTTTGTGCCCCTTGGAGGCTTATTCACTTAATCAAACACCTCTTGCTGGGACTTTGTCTCATGAGGTTTGGACCTTACACGCTCTTCGTTCTTCACGCATAAAGATTGCGCAAATAATTTTTTGGCGACCACAGTGGTAGGATTGGTGTAAGAAGTGGAAATGCCTCTGAAAAGAAACACTCAAACCGGCTCAAGTACGGAGGACAGAGGATTGGAGCAAACTAACCAGCCTCACGTTCCAGCCGTTGTAGACCATTTTGAGGGTCTAGCAGATGCTAGTCGGTATGAACCTATGCGAGAGCTCAGCCCCAACGCAGTTCGCACCTTAATCGGCGAATTCACACAGGATATTGTCGAGCAGGTTAGGCTTCAGAACGTTCACATCATAGATAAGTTCACTTCGACTAATAATTCGCATTATGAAAATATGGCCAAACACCTAAGCTCATTAAATGAATTAATAGCCAAATGTGTAAACGGCGGGACAGCGCTGTTGTGGACTACGCCCCTCCCTGCACCAAGCAGTCAGGAGGCTGGTCCGAGTAGTGTTCCTCCGTAAGGGGTCACTATCCCTACGGTTTCCATGGGAGGAATAAGTCCTGAGGGCAATGGCCCACATTTAGGGCTAAATTTACACCAGGGCCAAATATGGCACAACACGAAGTGGTGTTGCTCCAAGGCGTCCAGGTTTCTCAAGGACAGAATCACGATTGTGTCCCACTTGTGAGAGGACCACAACCACCACCCATAGCAATGTTATTTAATGGCAATGACATGTTAAGGGAACAGATGACCGAGATCCTTCAAAATCATTTCGGTCTAGGATTACGGCCAATTCGGCCAAGGTATCGGAAGCCATATCCCGATTGGATCGATGTGGCGTATCCATGGCCTAGAAACTACAAAATACCAGATTTTTCTCTGTTTACGGGGTCTGGGGAAGTTTCTATCATGGAACACATAGGGCGATTTACCCTTCAGTGTGGAGAAGTCATTAATCTCCATAAGTTGAGGTTATTTCACGGCTCACTGACAGAAGTATCTTTCTCCTGGTATGTCAGTCTGCCGTCCAATTCGGTAGAAAGTTGGCAACAAATGGAACAGTTGTTCCATGCGTAATTCTACAAGGTCGAATCTGAAGTGGCCTTATTCGATTTGGCAAACCTAAGACAGTTACCAGGAGAGTGGGCTGAGACGTTCTTAAAAAGGTTTAAGGTGGCCCGAGGCCGATGTTACGTGCCTTTGCCTAGAAAAAGAATTTGTGAGGATCGCTCAAAGCTGTCTCAATCTCGATCTAAAAAGAAATTTCAAGATCGTGAATTTTGGGATCTTCCCCAACTCACCACTAGTGCGGTGCGTTATGAGCGGTTACTAGGGAAGAAGAACAAATTAAAAATTCTAGCAAATGAACTTATTATAGGAACATTGATTATGAAATGGGCGAAATAGGCGTCGAGTCGGCTGGTTTATGTTTGGCCGAATTGGTTAAAGGAAAGCCGTACGTTTGTAAGACGTGGGCTGAACCCCAAACCAATAAAAATGATAAAAAAAAAGTAGAAATTTATCTTTTGATATTACCAAAGTCGATGTCCTATTTGACCAGTTATATAAAGACAAACAAATTAGTTTGAGCGATCAAAAAGTTAATGCGTGGTCCCATACAACTAATCATTATCTCGTTTTTCGAAATATTTTGCAGGACGTCATAGAATCTGGACGAATAACGTTCGAAAAAATGGCAGTGGACGTCAACCTTTTTTCAAAGTCGGTGGAATTAAATATGATCAACCCAGATCTTACCAAGATGAGTCTGCAAATGTCAAATTGGTTCTAGATGAAGAACATGACCGGCATCGTCCAAGCGCTCTGGAAGGATTAAAACGCCTCAAGAACGTAGGGACCAACAAAATCTTTGTACTCGGTGCAAGAACAATATAGAATGGATGAGTGAGTTGGAAGACACTTGTGAAAGGCCCATAAAGAAAAAGCTAGTAGCATGGCAGCCACAGACCTTCGCACCAAGGTTCTATGGCGAGAATTCAAACTTCATCCAAAATGTAAGGACATTTAGGCCGAATATTCATCGGCCCGATTTATGACATTCGTACCGAAGGCCGCATTCGGGAAAACGTCCAGGCAGGAACTATCCTCCTGTGGACGAAATGACAAGGACGTAATTGAGGCGAGACCAGAGAAATTATGGCCGTATGATGCGCCAACAAGGTAGAGTGAGGGCCACCACAGACCGTAGTCCTTGTGTCACGAAGAAAACCAGAGGTAAGTAACAAGGAGAGTGACGGCAAAGAGGGGACAATAACGAGTTGCGAGGAACGTACCAAGTTTGATAGACGAAAACGGGACGAAACAAACGATGAAGAACCCTCTATCGTCATTTAGTTCGGCAGTATGCCACCGGTTGTGGCCAACCATTACTTGTTGTCCGGGAAAATTCAAGGGGGACAACAGTGGGGAAGCTGGAACAAGCGAAGATATTTATGAGGGTGATGAGACAGAATTTACAGCACTCTCGATAACGGATAGGGAAGTTTCAGATGAGGAAATGACCGACATAGAAGAATAAGTAGACATCATGACCGAAGCGAGGAGAAGAGGAATATCACAGAATCGGCTTCTCAAAGAATTATATGAGGCCAGCAACCCTGCAGTCGGGACGTTAGGGGAGGATTTGGGACGATCTCCATGCATCGTCCTATATGGGACGCCTAAAGTAAAAAAGGATCATTACTAGAGCCGAAAAGCGAAGATGGGTCATCAATAATATCTCTCACGATGCACCAGCCATATTACCACCATCTGGGTGGGATATGGAAGAAGAATTATCTCAAGCCAACAGCGGGAACGAGCAAGCAATTGAGATAGGTCTATCAGGGAAGGTGATATTCTCAAAGCCACCACCACAAATGACAAAGCACATGCGGTCGTTGTATGTAAAAACAAAGGCTAATGGGATACCTATCACCAATGTGTTGATTGAAAATGGGGCAGCCATCAATGCAATTCTGGTTAGGATGCTAGGGCGTTTACCAAAGTCAGAAGACGACCTCCTCCCCACGGAAGTGGTGCTTACAAGTTTCAATGGAGAGACGACGACGGCCAAATGGGTCATTCCACTAGACTTGCAAATGGGAAGTACTACAAAAACAATAGTGTTCTTCGTTATAGATGGGCCAACAACATATAACTGTAGAGGTTTTAAGGGGGAATATCGGTAACGCAGCGAAAGCGGTGGAAAATCAAATTTTCCGATTTCAAAACTTTTTCTCGGATTAATAAAATAAACTTATTTATTTTATCATCCATAATCAAATTATGAAATAGAATTCAAATAAATCATATTTAAGTGAATTTACCGATTTGCCCTTACACTTGGTATTTTGTTCATTTTAGTGCGAAATTGATCAAATCAATTTTGAATGATTCTAAATCATTTCTAAGATGAAATTAGCATGTTCAAAACATCAAAACACCAAGGCAACCAAAATCCCCAATTTTCATCCATTTGGCCGAATGCTCCATTAGGTGGGCAACTTGTGCATTTTGTCATTTCATGCCTCAAAACACATCAAGATGTAATCCAATCAATATGAAACTTTATATCCATCATATACACATCCAAATGCACAACATAAATGAAAATCCCCAAATTTGGCAGTGGTCATGAACCCTAATTTTTCAATTTCTTCAAATTGAACAAATTAGACCAAATTGGTTAAATCAATTACTTCAATCATCATTCTTACATCCAATCAAAGTCTCAACACAACGAAACAACTCAAGATCAAATCTAGGTCATCTAAGAGTGGGTCAACACTCTAGATTAGCAACAAGGTTTCCAAAACCATAAGAGAATACTTATAACTACACTAGTCACAAGCTTTCTCCATTATACATGCTCTACACTTTCACAAACATTTTCCATCAAAAACACAAATAATAAAGAATAGAAAAACTCAAGAACATCACAAGATGTTGCCCACAACAAGAGGAACAAATTACTCTCTAATGGAAGGTTGAAAATACTTACTATTTTCCAAGCTTTTCTTGATTTTTCTTTCTTTTCTCTCTAGCTTTCCTTGCTTTCCTTTAATGGAGTTTTTTGTTAAAGTGTATTAGGTTAACATTTTAAATGAAATGAAAACAATATATACTTGCCCAAAGAAAGCCTTGGCCGAAAATGGCCATTAGTATATACTAAATTATCAATTTCAATTTCATTCCATTTTAATTTGATCAAGTTGATTAAATATCTAAAAACAACTTTATTAGATATTTATCACTTGGTCAACAAAGGCAACTAAGCCTTAAAAACAAATATCTAAATCTTAAAATATTTATATTTTAATTAATTTAATCATTTAACAATTAATTAATTAATTAATTAATTAATTAAATACAAATATATTAAATATATGTATTATATTTACATTAAATATTAAATACATATATACATTTATGATATTAGTCAAATATCTCAATTTGACTATTAATTCATGTGTATTTAAATTAATCAAGTATTAAATGTAAATACACAATAATTAAGGAAATGACTATCGGGTCCCTAAGCATGTATTTTGCGTTTAACCTTTAAACGACTTTATAAATAATCAATATTATTTATTAAAGTTGCTCTAGTGCTCTACGAGTATGTTTCATTATTGAGACTCTCTAGATTCAGGTATATCCGTCACGAAATCCAATTTCGTGTCCATAATCTATCCACTCGTAAATTATGACGACCACGGATAAACTAGTTGAATCATACAGGTCGAGGTCATTGCATATGTATAATCCCTCCGTCACAGGTATCCGGATAATCCCAGAGATATAGATGTAAACATCAAATCTTTGTAGGTATTATTGTTGGGGTTGGTGCTCAGAGCGCTAATCCGAACTGTATTTATGCCTGATTCATGAATACGAACATCCCCTTATTCCATAATATACTTATTTGTGGTTGCACCTCTTGTTTTTATATACGTATTCGATCTGATTATGATTAGATTGAAACTAAATGTTGTTTAGTGATATGTATATATTAGACAAAGACCCGATAATATATAATGCAAAACACATTTACAAAGATAGTTTGTAATTGACATTAGGAAGTGTCATTGCTAAATATATATATATTATCAAATAAAGTTCCTGGTCAAGATTCACTAACATGGGTCGGTTAGTCAAATTTGTTGAGACCGGTACATGTCGTATATCGAGACTTGGTCCGATGGTTTATCCCAATGACCATGAGTCTGGGGAGACTCTTATAGACGTGTAGGTGTTTATAGTGTATGAACACTGAACGGCTCACCGAAGATTCTTAATGGATGGTATGCCAACGTCAATAAGAATCTTCTCGGGTTGAGTAGCATAGTGGTCCTTCGACTTGAGATACCACTGTGGATGTATGAGACATCCTCCACACTTAGATGGCAATCACGTCACCGATCTATTTAGATCAGACCTCCGCCTGTTCGTTGGGTGTGGACCGATCCTCAGGATATCCTGTGTGTGTCAAGATAGGATCCGTCGGTTCTGTGTACAGAGCATAGGTAGTCCATATATAATTAGCAGTCTGTTAAATCTGTGGCCACAGTATACTTCGGAAGTAAGTTCAGAATGTTATTTAGAGATTGCTAATGGATACGTCGACGGGATAATACCTATAGAGATTTGACGCTTACATCTATATCTCTGGGATTATCCAGATACCTGTGACGGGGGATTATACGTATGCAATGACCTCGACCTGTATGATTCAGCGAGATTATCCGTGATCGTCATAATCTACGAGTGGATAGATTATGGACACGAAATTGGATTTCGTGACGGATATACCTGAATCTAGAGAGTCTCAAAAATGAAACATACTCGTAGAGCACTAGAGCAACACATATAAATAATATTGATTATTTATAAAGTCGTTTAATGGTTAAACGCAAAATACATGCTTAGGGACCCGATAGTCATTTCCTTAATTATTGTGTATTTACATTTAATACTTGATTAATTTAAATACACATTAATTAATAGTCAAATTGAGATATTTGACTAATATCATAAATGTATATATATGTATTTAATATTTAATGTAAATATAATACATATATTTAATATATTTGTATTTAATTACTTAATTAATTATTCAATTATAAATGATTAAATTAATTAAAATATAAATTTTTAAGATTTAGATATTTGTTTTTAAGGCTTAGTTGCCTTTGTTGACCAAGTGATAAATATCTAATAAAGTGGTTTTAGATATTTAAACAACTTGATGAAATTAAAATGGAATGAAATTCAAATTGATAATTTGGTATATACTTATGGCCAATTTCGGCCAAGGCCTTCTTTGGGCAAGTATATATTGATTTCATTTCGTTTGAAATGAAAACCTAACACACTTTAAAGAAAACTTCATTAATGGAAACAAATGAAGCTTGTGAGAAAGAAAGAAGAAACCAAAGAAAGCTTGGATTTTAGTAAGTTTTTCCAACTTGCTATTAGAAAGGAAAATGTTCCTTAGGATCTAGGCTTTAACATATGATGTTCTTAGGTTATTTCTTTCTTTATTCCTTGTGTTTTTGTTGATGGAAGTTTTGAGCATGTATGATGAAGGAAGTTTGTGACTATTGTAGTTATAAGCATTCTTTTAAGGTTTTGGAAACCATGTTGCTAATCTAGAGTTGTTGACCCACTCTTAAATGACCTAGATTTGATCTTGAGTTGTTTCATTTGTTGAGACTTTGATTGGATGGAAGAAAGATGATTGAAGTATTGGATTTAACCAATTTGGTCTAATTTGTCCAATTTGATGAAATTGAAAAATTAGGGTTCATGACCAATTCCAAATTTGGGGCTTTTCATATATGTTGTGCATTTGGATGTGTATATGATGCATGTAAAGTTTCATGTACATTGGATTACATCTTGATGTGTTTTGATGCATGAAATGACAAAGTGCACAAATTGCGCCAATTGTGATGCATTCGGCCAAGAATTAAGAAATGGGATTTTTGGTGCTTTTGGTGTTTTGATGTTTTGAACATGCTAAGTTCATCTTAGAAATGATTTAGAATCATTCAAAATTGATTAGATCAATTTCGGACTAAAATGGACAAAATACCAATATAAGGGCAATTTGGTAAATTCACTTAAATATGATTTATTTGAATTTTATTTCATAATTTGATTATTGGATAATTAAATAAATATGTTTATTTAATTAATCCGAGAAAAGTTTTGAAATCGGAAGATGCGATCTTCCGCCGCTTCCGCTGCGTTCCGGATATTCCCCCTAAAAACCCCTACAAAATGGTATCATAGCGAGTCTGATTCTAGGCCTCCATAAATGATTAGCTTGTTTTATTCAATGTTTAATCATGTTTTCTTGACTTTATACATGCATGTTATAATCTAATTTGATTAGATTTAGGGTGTATGACATTAATGGAATATCCCCGCTTAATAAGGTTTTAAAGTAACTAGTATTTGGAATACTTGTTTCTTGGTCCGTCTTGTCAATACGGTTTATAAATATCTTTTCGTTGACTACATCCGAGACCGTCCTCTGTTGTGAGGATGTAGCTGATAGAAATTTATTTATGCCGAATGTATATAAGATACTAGATAAATTCAAGCGAAAGCGGAATCCTGAACGTGCCCTAGCTGTCAGGGTTACGCAAGTAACTTGAGTTTATCATTGGCAAGTTTAACCTTGGTACGTCTCCTTGTGGGCCTGCCTTCGCAGCGACAACGAGAAACGACCAGGACCGGAACCAAGGAGTCACTAGTGAGTGATTGACAATGAGTTGTCTACCTGTGAATATACGTAGGCGAGACCGTGCCTCTGCAGTGAGTCGAAATATATTCATGGGGTCCTCTTCTTATTATGGAATTCGATTTAATTATTGAATTCTCATTTTTCCGTTGGGGATTACGGTATTACGTAAAATAGTGGGAGGCACTGCTAAGTTTAAAATATTCCATAACTTTGGCAGTGTGTATTATTATGGAAATTGCCGTTTGTTTGTTTCCTTATTCTATAATAGATAGAATTAAACTTTTATTTACTGCACACATATTTTGATATGTTATCTGACTAGACTCTTGGTTGCAGTTATTCTAGAATAGGTTCTAGAGACTATAGACTAGGATATTATTAGATTAGTCTAGACCATCGGGAACTGTTGTTCCAATTTTCTTGAAAATCAAGATGGTTAATGACTTAGTTTCTAAGTCATTATAGATAATCTAGATAGATATCCCCTTTAGGATATAATACTTTAGATACAATAGTTTCTTTTGCAGTAACAATTGACTTGAATTAGTTCATGTCTCGAGATTCTTGACTGGCATTTAGAAAGCCCTATTAGGTATTTGTTTATCTAGTAATGACGTTTCTAGCTTTAATTACCTTTAGAGGTAATGTGTCTGACACAATTTGCTAATCAGTTATTTACAATTGTTGTGAATAGTTGAATGCAAATAGTAAGCTAAAGAAAGAGGAGATGCGTATATTTGTGTATAGAAAATATCGATTTTCACAATACTACAACTATAGGTATTGGATACCAGATCTCCCGTCTAGTTATTTGAAATATTGGTTAACGATTGTTTTGATATTTGATATCGGAACTTGCGACTATTGGATAGTCACTTGTTCTTTATAAACAATTGTTACATATTTTAAATAACTAGTTGTGTCATTGACGTAGAGATAAACATTAAGAAAAATTATTCAGTAAAGTAAATAATTTAGAACGGTGCTTTATGAGTTTAATCACTTAAGCATTGGATGCTTATTCGTATGGTAAATGATGGTTTGATACTAGATCACACCAACATCCTTATCCATTTAATGAATATTGTATGGGAAGGTGATTAAGATCTCGTTTAACCAATGATTGTCATTGGACCACCAGATTTATTTAACTGATACATTGGATGTATGTAGTTTAATAAATTGTAATTACTTAAGGTAGTTTTCTTTACTTGGTAACTTAGTTTATGATTGTCATAACTTAGTTACGTGTTTCTGAAGGAACACATATTGAAAGTCTTGAAATGATCAAGAACTTTCAATCCGTTCTGATGAAACGTAGATTGAACATTTTTGACTTGTTCAAATATATTCAATCTAGATTTTAGAAAACTTGATCCTCAAAATTCAATACATGTCTTTGAACAGTTCAAAGATTTTTGATACGATCAAACATATGAATTTAAAGCAATTAGTTCTAAGGTTATTAAGTGAATATGATTCTTATTCAATATAATTCTTCCACGATTCCATCTTGATGGAATTAAGCAGTGGGAGCAATCGAATCTTATATGATTTGATTCGTTTGATATTGAATGTTACCGAATTAGTTTCAATACTCTTGGGGTTATGCTCCAGAAACACTAATTCATCTCTTTAATTAATGTTCCATTATTTTCTACAGTTGCATATATGATATGTATAAGTAGAAAATCCGAATCTTAAAAGGGTTTGAGATTTGAATCTTTCTTTTATATAATAGTTATATAATGGAAATTACTTACACCTCGGAGGTATAAGTAAAAGTTTATCATTTATTCTGTTTAATAGAATATTGTATTCTATTTAATAGAATATCTTTCCTACGATCCTAAGTAATAAAATTGTTTTATTACTTGGTGTGTAACATCAGATGTTAATTATTGTAGAAAATACTTGACTTATTGAAGTCAAATGTGAGAATGATAAATTATAAATGGAACTGTGTAATTAATAAGATGAAACAACCCTTATACATCTTCCGTACAAGTCTAATAGGATAACAGAATCATTCACGAGTATTTGATACTTAATGGTTCCGTTGTTTTCTTATTGAAAAAAATTATCCTATAACTTTAATGAAAGCGATATTTGATATCGATTCTGGAATTTCACCATTGAACCATAGATCTAAGATTGTTCATAGCTTACTACGATCAAGTTTTGAACTTGATTAAGCTTTCATTATGAATTAGTTCATGATATGTGCTAATTGTTTGCGCAGCGAAAGCAGTGTGAGCTTGTTAAAGGTTTGACCTTTACAGTATGACAGTGAGAAAAGTTATACTCAGCAATCTATTGTAGATTCTGAGAAAACTTATCTCTAGTCAAACTAAATGAACAATTAGAGATATATTGGTTAATGTTAATATGAAACTGTACATTTTAACTAAAGAATGCAAAGTGGCGTTTTTGAATGACTTATTCAGATAAGAGATCAGTTGTGATTTCTTTGTTTGAAGAGTTCATTCTGGAATGGCCCTAGAGTTTGTGTTATGTTGAGATCGCAGTTTTGTGCTAAGCTTACAGAGCCTATTGTAGACTTAGATAAGTCTTTCGGAAATCTGTGTTCTCTGTTTTTGATATCGTCAGATTGTATGATCTTGTCAAAGTATAGAGAATACATATGTGATTAGAAGGGTTAGTGGGAGCGTACAAATTACTTTCTAGTGTTATATATCTTAACGACATTGTCATTTATAGTAATAATGAGATGTTTGTGAGGTAAAAGATTTACCTAAGTCTTCTTTACTCCCGTGAAGCAGTGGGAGTAGTCTCTGTTATATTTGATATAAAGTTTTTATATGATACAAAACTTGGAGACTTGTGAGATACTCTTATTATCGTACATTAGATATGATCTAATAAGGACATAACTAGGCTATCTGTATAAAAACTGTTGGACAGTTATTGTGTGTCTTATATAAAGTATTCATCTTTCGTAAAGGATGATTCCTTTTTCGAAAGAGATGTGATTAGAATGTCTAATCAATCTTATGTATCATTTGATGATGACATAATAAATACTTTATTATGTGCGATTAAAGATATCGATTTAATCGTAATTGTTACGAGTTATTTTGATATCCAATAGACCATATGATGGATCTTGAAACACGTTCTTTGTGATCTTTGAGATATTAAGAACGAGTTTCTAATTCATAGAGAATACAGTCTGCAACCATTAGAGTCATATTAGTTATGAGACTAATTATGACGTTAGACAGTCTACGTCATAAAGAGTCAGAAAAGATGCAGTGGGAGTGTCACGAAGGATTCTACTTTTATAGTGGAATTAAATGCGACTTATGAAGTTGCATAGTGACCTTTTAAATTAGAAGAAGTTTTGAATTGTTATTGTGCTTGCGGTTGTCTTCATAGTATTTTGGATTTGATCCCTAAATACTTGGACAACTCAGTAGCTGTAGCACAATACTAATGTAGCATCAGAGTCATATTAATGTATAATTTAGTTTCTACAAAATATGAATGATGCTATCTATGGGAAACGATGGAGTTTGTTTGACAAACTCCATATGTCATAGCGGACTTGTTTCTTGCCTCTTAAGTACTAGTGAGCTTTTGAGGGCCATGTGCATATGATACACATTGAGACGTGTATATGATACAGTGGATTGGCACTAGAGCAAGTGGGAGAATTGTTGGGGTTGGTGCTCAGAGCGCCAATCCGGACCGTATTTATGCCTGATTCATGAATACGAACCCCTTATTCCATAATATTACTTATTTGTGGTTGCACCTCTTGTTTTTATATACGTATTCGATCTGATTACGATTAGATTGAAACTAAATGTTGTTTAGTGATATGTATATATTAGACAAAGACCCGATAATATATAATGCAATACACAGTTACAAAGATAGTTTGTAATTGACATTAGGAAGTGTCATTGCTAAATATATATATATTATCAAATAAAGTTCCTGGTCAAGATTCACTAACATGGGTCGGTTAGTCAAATCTGTTGAGACCAGTACATGTCGTATATCGAGACTTGGTCCGATGGTTTATCCAATGAACCATGAGTCTGGGGAGACTCGTATAGACGTGTAGGTGTTTATAGTGTATAAACACTGAACGGCTCACCGAAGATTCTTAATGGATGGTACGCCAACGTCAATAAGAATCTTCTCGGGTTGAGTAGCCTAGTGGTCATTCGACTTGAGATACCACTGTGGATGTATGAGACATCCTCCACACTTAGATGGCAATCACATCACCGATCTATTTAGATCAAACCTCCGCTTGTTCGTTGGGTGTGGACCAATCCTCAGGATATCCTGTGTGTGTCAAGATAGGATCCGTTAGTTCTGTGTACAAAGCATATGTAGTCCATATATAATTAGCAGTCTGTTAAATCTGTGGCCACAGTATACTTCGGAAGTAAGTTCCGAATGTTATTTAGAGATTGCTAATGGATACATCGACGGGATAATACCTATAGAGATTTGACGTTTACATCTATATCTCTGGGATTATCCGGATACCTGTGACGGGGGATTATACGTATGCAATGACCTCGACCTGTATGATTTAGCGAGATTATCCGTGATCGTCATAATCTACGGGTGGATAGATTATGGACACGAAATTGGATTTCGTGACGGATATACCTGAATCTAGAGAGTCTCAATAATGAAACATACTCGTAGAGCACTGGAGCAACACATATAAATAATATTGATTATTTATAAAGTCGTTTAATGGTTAAACGCAAAATACATGCTTAGGGACCCGATAGTCATTTCCTTAATTATGTGTATTTACATTTAATACTTGATAATTTAAATACACATTAATTAATAGTCAAATTGAGATATTTGACTAATATCATAAATGTTATATATGTATTTAATATTTAATGTAAATATAATACATATATTTAATATATTTGTATTTAATTAATTAATTAATTAATTAATTGTTAAATGATTAAATTAATTAAAATATAAATATTTTAAGATTTAGATATTTGTTTTTAAGGCTTAGTTGCCTTTGTTGACCAAGTGATAAATATCTAATAAAGTGGTTTTTAGATATTTAATCAACTTGATCAAATTAAAATGGAATGAAATTCAAATTGATAATTTGGTATATACTTATGGCCAATTTCGGCCAAGGCCTTCTTTGGGCAAGTATATATTGATTTCATTTCGTTTGAAATGAAAACCTAACATACTTTAAAGAAAACTTCATTAATGGAAACAAATGAAGCTTGTGAGAAAGAAAGAAGAAACCAAAGAAAGCTTGGATTTTAGTAAGTTTTTCCAACTTGCTATTAGAAAGGAAAATGTTCCTTAGGATCTAGGCTTTATCATATGATGTTCTTTGGGTAATTTCTTCTTTATTCCTTGTGTTTTTGTTGATGGAAGTTTTGATGGAAGTGTTGAGCATGTATGATGAAGGAAGTTTGTGACTATTGTAGTTATAAGCATTCTTTTAAGGTTTTGGAAACCATGTTGCTAATCTAGAGTTGTTGACCCACTCTTAAATGACCTAGATTTGATCTTGAGTTGTTTCATTGTGTTGAGACTTTGATTGGATGGAAGAAAGATGATTGAAGTATTGGATTTAACCAATTTGGTCTAATTTGTCCAATTTGATGAAATTGAAAAATTAGGGTTCATGACCAATTCCAAATTTGGGGCTTTTCATATATGTTGTGCATTTGGATGTGTATATGATGCATATAAAGTTTCATGTACATTGGATTACATCTTGATGTGTTTTGATGCATGAAATGACAAAGTACACAAAATGGCGCCAATTATGATGCATTCGGCCAAGAATTAAGAAAATGGGATTTTTGGTGCTTTTGGTGTTTTGATGTTTTGAACATGCTAAGTTCATCTTAGAAATGATTTTGAATCATTCAAAATTGATTAGATCAATTTCGGACTAAAATGGACAAAATACCAATATAGGGCAATTTGGTAAATTCACTTAAATATGATTTATTTGAATTTTATTTCATAATTTGATTATTGGATAATTAAATAAATATGTTTATTTAATTAATCCGAGAAAAAGTTTTGAAATCGGAAGATGCGATCTTCCGCCGCTTCCGCTGCGTTACCGGATATTCCCCCTAAAAACCCCTACAAAATGGTATCAGAGCGAGTCTGATTCTAGGCCTCCATAAATGATTAGCTTGTTTTATTCAATGTTTAATCATGTTTTCTTGACTTTATACATGCATGTTATAATCTAATTTGATTAGATTTAGGGTGTATGACACTTAATGGAATATCCCCGCTTAATAAGGTTTTAAAGTAACTAGTATTTGGAATACTTGTTTCTTGGTCCGTCTTGTCAATACGGTTTATAAATATCTTTTCGTTGACTACATCCGAGATCGTGCCTCTGCTGTGAGGATGTAGCTGATAGAAATTTATTTATGCCGAATGTATATAAGATACTAGATAAATTCAAGCGAAAGCGGAATCCTGAACGTGCCATAGCTGTCAGGGTTACGCAAGTAACTTGAGTTTATCATTGGCAAGTTTAACCTTGGTACGTCTCCTTGTGGGCCTGCCTTCGCAGCGACAACGAGAAACGACCCGGACCGGAACCAAGGAGTCACTAGTGAGTGATTGACAATGAGTTGTCTACCTGTGAATATACGTAGGCGAGACCGTGCCTCTGCTGTGAGTCAAAATATATTCATGGGGTCCTCTTCCCATTATGGAATTCGATTTAATTATTGAATTCTCATTTTTTCGTTGGGGATTACGGTATTACGTAAAATAGTGGGAGGCACTGCTAAGTTTAAAATATTCCATAACTTTGGCAGTGTGTATTATTATGGAAATTGTCGTTTGTTTGTTTCCTTATTCTATAATAGATAGAATTAAACTTTTATTTACTGCACACATATTTTGATATGTTATCTGACTAGACTCTTGGTTGCAGTTATTCTAGAATAGGTTCTAGAGACTATTAGACTAGGATATTATTAGATTAGTCTAGACCATCGGGAACTGTTGTTCCGATTTTCTTGAAAAATCAAGATGGTTAATGACTTAGTTTCTAAGTCATTATAGATAATCTAGATATATATCCCCTTTAGGATATAATACTTTAGAGACAATAGTTTCTTTTGCAGTAAGAATTGACTTGAATTAGTTCATGTCTCAAGATTCTTGACTGGCATTTAGAAAGCCCTATTAGGTATTTGTTTATCTAGTAATGACGTTTCTAAGCTTTAATTACCTTTAGAGGTAATGTGTCTGACACAATTTGCTAATCAGTTATTTACAATTGTTGTGAATAGTTGAATGCAAATAGTAAAGCTAAAGAAAGGAGATGCGTATATTTGTGTATAGAAAATATCGATTTTCACAATACTACAACTATATGTATTGGATACCAGATCTCCCGTCTAGTTATTTGAAATATTGGTTAACGATTGTTTTGATATTTGATATCAGAACTTGCGACTATTGGATAGTCACTTGTTCTTTATAAATAATTGTTACATATTTTATAATAACTAGTTGTGTCATTGACGTAGAGATAAACATTAAAAAAAATTATTCAGTAAAGTAAATAATTTAGAATGGTGCTTTATGAGTTTAATCACAGTAGAGGCACGGTCTTGCCTACGTATATTCACAGGTAGACATCTCATTGTCAATCACTCACTAGTGACTCCGAGGTTCCGGTCCTGGTCGTTTCTCGTTGTCGCTGGTAAGGCAGGCCCACAAGGAGACGTACCAAGGTTAAACTCATCAATGATAAACTCAAGTTACTTGCGTAATCCTGACAACTAGAGCACGTTCAGGATTCCGCTTTCGCTTGAATTTATCTAGTTTCTAATATACATCCGGCATAAATAAATCTCTATCGGCCACACCCTCACAGCAGAGGCACGGTCTCAGATGTAGTCACGGAAAAATATTCATAAACCGTATTGACAAGACAGACCAAGAAACAAGTATTCCAAATACTAGTTACTTTAAAACCCTATTAAGCGGGGATATTCCATTAAGTGTCATACACCCTAAATCTAATCAAATTAGATTATAACATGCATGTATAAAGTCAAGAAAACATGATTAAACATTGAATAAAACAAGCTAATCATTTTATGGAGGCCTAGAATCAGACTCGCTCTGATACCATTTTGTAGGGGTTTTAATGGGGAATATCGGTAACGCAGCGGAAGTGGTGGAAAATCAAATTTTCCGTTTTCAAAACTTTTTCTCGGATTAATAAAATAAACTTATTTATTTTATCATCCAATAATCAAATTATAAAATAGAATTCAAATAAATCATATTTAAGTGAATTTATCGATTTGCCCTTACACTTGGTATTTTGTTCATTTTAGCCCGAAATTGATCAAATCAATTTTGAATGATTCTAAATCATTTCTAAGATGAACTTTGCATGTTCAAAACATCAAAACACCAAGGCAACCAAAATCCCCAATTTTCATCCATTTGGCCGAATGCTCCATTATGTGGGCAACTTGTGCATTTTGTCATTTCATGCCTCAAAACACATCAAGATGTAATCCAATCAACATGAAACTTTATATACATCATATACACATCCAAATGCACAACATAAATGAAAATCCCCAAATTTGGAAGTGGTCATGAACCCTAATTTTTCAATTTCTTCAAATTGAACAAATTAGACCAAATTGGTTAAATCAATTACTTCAATCATCATTCTTACATCCAATCAAAGTCTCAACACAATGAAACAACTCAAGATCAAATCTAGGTCATCTAAGAGTGGGTCAACAACTCTAAATTAGCAACAAGGTTTCCAAAACCATAAAAGAATACTTATAACTACACTAGTCACAAGCTTTCTCCATTATACATGCTCTACACTTTCACCAAACATTTTCCATCAAAAACACAAAGAATAAAGAATAGAAAAACTCAAGAACATCACAAGATGTTGCCCACAACAAGAGGAACAAATTACTCTCTAATGGAAGGTTGAAAATACTTACTATTTTCCAAGCTTTTCTTGATTTTTCTTTCTTTTCTCTAGCTTTCCTTGCTTTCCTTTGATGGAGTTTTTTGTTAAAGTGTATTAGGTTAACATTTCAAATGAAATGAAAACAATATATACTTGCCCAAAGAAAGCCTTGGCCGAAAATGGCCATTAGTATATACTAAATTATCAATTTCAATTTCATTCCAATTTAATTTGATCAAGTTGATTAAATATCTAAAAACAACTTTATTAGATATTATCACTTGGTCAACAAAGGCAACTAAGCCTTAAAAACAAATATCTAAATCTTAAAATATTTATATTTTAATTAATTTAATCATTTAACAATTAATTAATTAATTAATTAATTAAATACAAATATATTAAATATATGTATTATATTTACATTAAATATTAAATACATATATACATTTATGATATTAGTCAAATATCTCAATTTGACTATTAATTAATGTGTATTTAAATTAATCAAGTATTAAATGTAAATACACAATAATTAAGGAAATGACTATCGGGTCCCTAAGCATGTATTTTGCGTTTAACCTTTAAACGACTTTATAAATAATCAATATTATTTATTAATGTTGCTCTAGTGCTCTACGAGTATGTTTCATTATTGAGACACTCTAGATTCAGGTATATCAGTCACGAAATCCAATTTCGTGTCCATAATCTATCCACCCGTAAATTATGATGACCACGGATAAACTAGCTGAATCATACAGGTCGAGGTCATTGCATATGTATAATCCCTCCGTCACAGGTATCCGGATAATCCCAGAGATATAGATGTAAACATCAAATCTTTGTAGGTATTATCCCGTCGACGTATCTATTAGCAATCTCTAAATAACAATCGGAACTTACTTCCGAAGTATACTGTGGCCACAGATTTAACAGACTGCTAATCACATATGGAGTACATATGCTCTGTACACAGAACTGACGGATCCTATCTTGATACACACAGGATATCCTGAGGATCGATCCATACCCAACGAACAGGCAGAGGTCTGATCTAAATAGATCGGTGACGTGACCGCCATCTAAGTGTGGAGGATGTCTCATACATCCACAGTGGTATCTCAAGTCGAAGGACCACTATGCTACTCAACCCGAGAAGATTCTTATTGACGTTGGTATACCATCCATTAAGAATCTTCGGTGAGCCGTTCAGTGTTTATACACTATAAACACCTACACGTCTATACGAGTCTCCCCAGACTCATGGTTCATTGGGATAAACCATCGGACCAAGTCTCGATATACGACATGTACTGGTCTTAACGGATTTGACTAATCGACCCGTGTTAGTGAATCTTGACCAGGAACTATCTTTGATAATATACATTTAGCAGTTATATTTCCCAATGTCAATTACAAACTAACTTTGTAACTGTGTACTGCATTATATATTATCGGGTCTTTGTCTAATATATACATATCACTAAACAACATTTAGTTTCAATCTAATCGTAATCAGATCGAATACGGGTATATAAAAACAAGAGGTGCAACCATAAATAAGTAATATTATGGAATAAGGGGATGTTCGTATTCATGAATCAGACATAAATACGGTCCGGATTGGCACTCTGAGCACCAACCCCAACAATAACATGCTCCTAGGACGAGATTGGATACACAGAAACCGATGCATTCCTTCATCTCTTCATCAGTGCTTAGTTTCTGGAACCAGAGAGACGAAGTGGAAATAGTACATGCCGACAACAAGCCTTTCGCTGCAGAGACAAATTCGACCGAGTACTTCATGTACGGGGGGAATTACAGGCTGACCAGAGTTCTGAATGAAGGAGAAAGTTCGACCATCGTGGCTTAAAATAAAGAGCCATACCCCGCAGGTCTGCTAAACAATTTGTTCGCACAAACAAGGCCAACCACAGTGGTCTTTGGAGAGCCAACACAAAACAATTTAAATGAAGAGCAGACAAAGTAAGGAACAAGCCGCTCTTGTGGCCACCAAGGCCAATCTGATGGATTATGTAGCGGAACGAGAAAATGAGGTTGGAGCTCAGGCCGCGATTTCAGCCCTAAGGGATAAATTTTTGGCACACCAGACAGAAGACATGATAAGAGAGGCATGCATGATAGATTACTTGATGGAAGGTAGTCACAAGAGCGAGCAAACACTGGAAGAAGAAGAATATGCTCTGAACGGACGACATAAGATGAGCGTCTCAAGGGGACCAGATGTATTGGACGAGGTAAATCTGGGAAGCGAAGATGATAGACGCATCACTTACATCAGCAAGGAACTAGAGTCCCAGGTACGCAAAAATCTGATCTATTTATTACAAAAATATAAAGATTGTTTTGCTTGGGACTACAATGAAATGCTTGATTTAGATAGGACATTAGTGGAGCATAGGTTGCCAATCATGTCAAGCCATAGACCACATAAACAGCCTCCCCGGAGGTTTGCACCCAATGTCATGCCTGATATTAAGAAGAAGGTTGAACACCTTTTGGAGGCGAAATTTATTAGGACGACCAGATATGTAGAATGGTTGTCAAATATCATCCCTGTCATGAAAAAGAATGGAAAAATAAGAATCTGTATAGACTTTAGGAATTTAAACCTGACAACACCAAAAGATCAATACTCTATGCCGACGGTAGATTCCCTAGTAGATTCCACGGTAAGGAATCAAGTATATTCTTTTATGGATGGATATGCGGGTTATAATCAAATCTACATCACCGAAAATGGTATACATAAAACGACCTTTAGGTGCCCAGGTTCTTTAGGGTGCTATGAGTGGGTGGTAATGCCGTTCGGCCTAAAAAACGCCGGGGCCACTTACCAGCGGGCCATGAATTTAATCTTTCATGACATGATAGGCAAATTTGTAGAGGTCTATGTGGACGATATAGTGGCTAAATATGTAACCATGGAAGAACATTTTAGCCATTTAGCAATAGTTTTTGAGAGAATGAGAAAATTTAAACTGAAATTGAACCCTGCCAAATGTGCTTTCGGGGTGTGTGCAGGAAATTTCCTAGGTTTTCTAGTACACCAACGGGGGATTGAGATTGACACTAATAAATCTCGAACAATCATCGAAGCTAAACCACCCCGAAGTAAGAAAGAGTTGCAGAGATTTTTAGGACAGATTAATTTCTTAAGACGATTTATCTCTAATTGTGCAGGAAAAACTAAGGTGTTCTCCTCTCTATTGAGGTTAAAGGACAAGGACGAATTCGTCTGGATCGAAGAACATCAAAAGGCTTTCGACAGCCTGAAGAAATATTTATCACAGCCGCCAGTGATGGTACCCCCGTGCCAGGACAGCCAATGAAGTTCTACATATCGGCCGAAGAGCAGTCCATAGATGGGATGATCGCGCAAGAAGATGACATGGACGTCGAAATAGCCATTTATTATATTAGCAGACAATTGCTGAATTATGAATGTAATTATTCTCCAATGGAGAAATTATGTTTGGCTTTGTATTTTACATGTATTAAACTACGAGCCTACCTTAGGCCGAATATAGTGTATCTAATCACTAAAGTTAATATAATAAAGTACATGTTTTCTCGTCCTATCTTGCATCAAAGAGTTGGTTTATGGTCATTATCACTATCAGAATTTGATATACGGCATGAGCCCCAAAAGGCTGTAAAAAATCAGGCCTTAGCCGATTTCTTAGCTGACCACCCATGTTCAAGTACCATTAGAGAAATAGAAATGGAATTAGACGAATACAATCTGAAACCATGGACGATGTATTTTGATGGGTCCAGCACAACGAAAGGAGCTGGGATGTGGATAGTCTTAGTCAGTCCATTGGGAGAATCGTTTTGTTTCTTAATCAGGTTAAATAAATATTGCACTAACAACCAGGCCGAATACGAAGCCTTGATATTTGGGTTGGAAATACTCCTCAATATGGGAGTAACACACGTGTCTGTTAAATGAGACTCGCAACTAGTGATCCAATAGGTAACATGAACCTTTAAATGCCAAAGCCCATCAGTCATGGCACAATTGGACATGGCCAAAGAGTTGGTAGATCAATTTGACCATGTGGAGTTAGAACACATTCCGAGGGCGAAGAATGAAGTGGCCAACAATTTGGCCCAAGCAGCTTCTGGATATAAGCAGACAAACATAGATGGTATATATAGAAGTGAAGAGGTTAAGCCAGTCTTGATGAGACAAAATAGGGAGGCGAATGTCATGACCGTTGAAGTTGAAAAGGAGGACGATTGGAGAAGCGAGATCAAAGAATTTCTAAAACAGCCCGAAAGTGGGAAAGATCGAAGGATGAAACTAAAAGCCTTGAATTATGTGGTATCAGGGGGATGTGTTGATAAGAAACGGCAAGACGGTCTGTTGTTGAAATGTGTAGGGCCATAGGAGTCCAAAACTATTATGGCCGAGATACATGAAGGTGTTTGTGGGGCTCAACAGGCCGAAATAAAGATGAGATGATTGATTATATGGAGCGGCTATTATTGGCCTAAGATGGGAGAATCATACGTATCGTATGTCAAATGATGTATTGCTTGTCAGAAGCATGAGCCCATTCAGAGGGCACCAGCAACCGAAATTATCTATGTCATTAAACCATGGCCATTCGTAGGATGTGTGATAGATTTGATAGGAAAAATCTATCAAGCATCAAGCAAGAGGCATACTTTCATTATCATTGCCACCGATTTCTTTATTAAATAGGTGGAAGCTATTTCGGTAGTGAAGATCTCCCAAGCGCAGATCATCAAGTTCATAAAAGAGCATATCATTCACCAATTTGGTATACCGCAAACAATAATGGTGGACCATGGCACTTCATTAAATGGTGAGAAAGTAAAAGGCTTCCTGGCCGAATACGGGATCTTGCTAGTGAACATCACTCCGTATTACCCTCAGTCAAACGGTCAAGCAGAATCATCCAATAAAACCCTTAAAGGGTTGATTCGGAGATGGTGACGGACAATGCCAGGCAATGAGACGAATGTTTAAGTCAGGCTCTATGGGCCTATAGGACGTCACCGCGAACGAGTACTTCGGTCACGCCATTTCAATTAGTATATGGTCAAGCGGCCGTACTACCAGTAGAAATTAATATCGAATCCACTAGGGTTATATTGCAAAAAAGTTGACAAATGAAGACTATAATGAAGTAATGATCCAGAATTTGTTGGACTTGGACGATATTAAATGCAATGTGATAAATCGTCTAGAAGCACAAAAGAGGAAAATAGCCAAGGAATATAATCGGAAAGTCATGGCTAAATCGTTTAAAAAAGGCGAATTAGTATGGAAAATTATATTGCCACTTGGTGTCAAAGGTTCGGCATATGGCAAATGGTCGCCTAATTGGGAAGGCTCATTTGAGGTAAAAGATGTATTGCCAAATGGGGCCAATTATTTAAAAGATTTAAATGGAAAAGTGCATATTAGGGCGATAAATGGTAAATACTTAAAAAAATATATGTCCTCATTATAGGAGCATGAGAACGTAATGTCTTTGCAATAAGGACAAAGTTCACTAAAATAATAATGTATTTTCATTAACTCAGGACGAAAACGTCCTCAAAAGTACAACACTTGGACGACGTAGCGCCCTACAATGCATTATTGGCTTCGGCCCGAAAACTACCGAAAATCCCCGGGCGATTCCTTTATGGCCGAAAACGTCTTCCTCATCAGATACCATTCCTTCTGCACTTCGTACTCTGCCAAAGATGTATCCATCTTCGTACCATTCCTTCTGCACTTCGTACTCTGCCAAACTCTTCTCAAAATCAATACGGGCCAGACCTTCGTACTCTGCCAAAGATATATCCACCTTCGTTATTTGAGCGGCAATGGCCCTCCTCTTAGCCGCTCTCCTCATACGGCTCTCCTCAATAAGACGCTGAATTTCATGTATTTGTCGCTCTAGGTCCACGAGAATGGATTCTTCAGTCACCATTTCATTCGTGGTCTCCATCAGAGTCTGGTGAAGGGCGTCGAGAGAACCGCAGAGATTTTGTTTCTTCATCATGGAATAACGAAGCACAATCTTTTGGCTATGTATATTGAGATATCAAGAAATAAGGGCTGTTATATTATTCTGCAGTTCTTGGAGGAAGAGCTGATCATCTACTGATATAAGCAGGACATAGAGAGCTAGTAATCGGCTTAATTCGGAGGAAATTTTTTCCAATTTGAGAATATTTTCTGGCAGGGTGGCCTGGCCGATCTCCAACACAGTGAAAGAAACATATCAGCTGATGATCTCCTGAAAGACCTCCAAGTCCGTACTGGCTCCAGCCGAAGGCAACGAAGGCCGAAGTGGAACAGAAGACAACCGGCCGAGGCGATCCAAAATATTATGGACCGATTGCATCAGCGGGTCAGATACTTGTGTACAAAGAAGAAATTAGCATATATAAATCGGAGTAATAAACTAAAGGAAGAGAAGAAAAACTCACAGCCCCATGCCTAGTATTCGAACTAGATAGTCTCTCCGCCAATGCCTCGGAAACACCAATGTGCGGCAACACAAGCTCTCGCTGAAGAACCGAAGGCAAATGAACTGAAGATGATTGCTGAGGAGCAACGGGAAATGACGGCCGTTCAGGAGACACGGCCCGAAGGAGTGACGACTGAGCAGGAGGAGAAAGTTGTTGTATAAGGGCAGGAGACTCAGCCCGAAAGGACGATGGCCGTTCAGAAGCAGCAGATGGTTGAGTTGGAGAAACAAGAGCTGCCGGCCGAAGAATTGGAGATTGAGGAGCCGAAGATGATCGTTGTTCAAGCACAGAGAGATCTTACGCTGAAGGTACAGGAGACTCCGCTCGAGGGGGGAAGGCGAAAGAGCCAAGGATGAACGGCTATCCATAGGTCGAAGTTTGTTGCGCTGAGGGACCCGGAGATGCAACCTGTGGCGATAATTGTTGCGGCGCAGTTGTAGGCTGAGCATATGCAGGAGAATCAAAATTGGAATAATTAGAGATATAAACGACCTCCTCTTCTTCATAAATGCGACGAAGTACGTCGTCTTTATACATAGATCGAGCCTCCTCTAGTAACTCCAATTCGGCCAAACTATAAAGGCCGTCTACGTCCCGATAACTCCCCATAAGTCCTGTGGCGGACATTTTGTGTACCAAGGGGTAAAGCCGTTTGAGATGACGCCAAAGAGGTTCGTCATCCGGCCAAATAGGCTCTGACACTTTAGAGTTGTCATTCGGGTCCTACACAATAGATACATGATTGTCTAAAGAGGGGCATTCAAATAAAGGATGGTCTCTTGGAATTTCCTCAACACTCGGACGCGAACAACCAAATTCTATACATGGATCCGTACCTTGGGGGTCGGCTCCGGACGAAGTACCGGTAACAACTGTCTCGCCCTCTTCTGGTGGTTGTTCCACGATTGGAGCTTCAGCTGCTTCGTCCTCGTCTGATGGAAGTTGAACAATCGGCACTACATCATGTCCAACATCCTCAAGACCTTCAAATATGGGAACTTCGGGCCCCGAAATTTGGGTCGTTTCGGGCATTGCAGAAGGCGGCTCCGTTCCAAGCGCCTGCACAAAATACAAAATTTTAAAAACCTCAATTTATGCCAAACTTATGTATAAGAAGACAGACTTCAAACTCATACCTTAGGACGACGTACGAGCGGCACATCTGAATCAGAGCTATGGCTGGGGGAAGACTGTTTCTTTTTTACATGTTTGATTTTATTGGGTTTGATCGTTTGGCTGGTTTTTTTGACCCCGCCGGCTCAGAAGACTTAGAAGATATTTAGATAGTGGGGAACACCCTCATAGAGGGCAAATAAAAGAATCTTTCACGGCCAGGTGGCCAGAAACGGTCAAAGGAAGAATGGACTGATGTACAAGAAGCAAAGTGAACTATAACAAAAGAAGAAAACAAGGAACGAGTCTCCGACAATGAATCCTCTACGTCAGAGACCGAAAAGACTTTAAAACGGCCCGACGAAGCGGAGCGCTTATGAAAGAATAGAAGAGGCCATCCTTGAATGAGACCAAGCTGACGGGCAGCGAAGTTGGGCGAATACATCTCCACTCCGGCCTTGCCATTGGCCCAGGTCAGGATATCACGAATCAGATCGCGGCTGCATAAAAACTTACGCCATATGCGAAGACTTGATTCATCCTCTTCCGACTGAGGGATGTCATGGACGAATGATGGACTTTCAACCAAGGAAAAAAAAGGGAAAACGAGGGAACCCGAGAAAGAGTATAGAAATATTCGAAGACAGCGCAAGGAGGGAGAGAGGATGGCCGAATTTGGGCGAAAAGAAGACCGGCATAAGGATAGGAATGATTTGAGTCAATAGTGCTGAAGACAGGGAAATAGGCTCTGAGCCAAAGCTCAACGAGTCTCAGAGGGCCGGAGGCAATCGGTGAAGACCCCGACCAAAGTTATTTTTGGAGAACAGCCATTCCCCGATAAATGGTAGCCAACAAGAAAGATGTTAGGTCTAAACGACGACCATTAGCAAGGTCAGAAGAGATGAGAAGGTAGTCCGCCACAGGTTTTTGGCTAGGCGCGTAAATAATATATTTTCAAAACCAATAGTGGAGGAAGGCCGTTTGCTCCAACATCGAGACTGGACCGGCCGATTTGGAGAAAGTACGGAGAAAAGTGGAGTTTGACGAAAAGGATGAAGAGTCCATTTGAGGAGGACGGAAACAGAAGTTTGTGCAGGCCGAGATGGGCGCACCCAGAGGGGCCAGCCCGGTAAAAGCGCCAATATCATGGAGGGTAATAGTGAAATGACCAACAGGGAAAACGAAGACATTGTATTCAGAGGACTAGAAGAGTAGGGAGGTAGGAAACAGATTGTGGTCAAAAGAAGACAATGCCAATGAAAGTTCGATAAAGAGAAGAAAGCCATGTTCCTCTAGAAAGGCATGGGTGTCCGTATGCAATAGCATACGTTGGAACCAGGACTCAAATGCGCTGTCGTGTTTGGGCCATGTGCGAATAGGATTGGATTGATCCAAATGAGAAATATTTAATGGCTTTGAAAACGAGAGACCGGAAAAGGAAGGAAACTGTTGAGCCAGCGGGGCTGTGGCAATGGTGTTGTCTTCAATGAAAATGGGACCGATAGCACACTGGAAGTAGTTCTCGTTGAGGGTATGAACACCGAAAATGCTTATGGAGGAATCGTCCAGCGCCATGTGAAAATCGGAAAAAGTTGAGGAGCTGATTTTGGGGGCAGAGGAAGAAGACGCCATTAATGCTGGAAGATTGAGAATGAGAAAGAAACGAGCTTTGCAAAGAGGGCAGAAGGTAAAGTAAAAGCCAGAACAGACTGAGTCATTTTAAAGGTGTCGAAGGATGGAAACGGCGGGAAAACAAAAAGGATAAAGAGATGCCCTAAACAAGTGTTAGGATATGATTTGATGTGAAAGAGTAGGGATGATTGCGATGAAAGGAGACACGGAAATGACGTAAAAAACGGCTCTTTAATGGGCCTCATGATGGAACATGTTGGGAAAGGTCCGGCATTTATTGCAGAAGTGATGGGTTCACATGAAACTGTAAAGGACGGCCCAACAAATTGCAGGGCGAAAACTTCTCCCCCAGGTTTGCCACACTCTCAGCATCAGCCTTCACTAAATCGGCCAAGTCTCAGCATCTCAGCATCGGCCTTCACTAGATCGGCCAAATACAGGTGTCAACATAAGTCATCCCCCCGGAAACATCGTTCAAGCTGTCACCATTATTGTTACGAATGGAAAAGACAAAAGTTGATGTGATAGAACCATCAGATCAGGCTGCAAGCTTACTTTCGGCAGAGACCAGGCCTAGGGCAGAGAACCCGTCAGTCGGTCAGGTAACACATGGGAAGCATTGTAAATGAGAACAGTATCAAGCTTTGGAAGTATATAAAAAGATGAGGGGTAAAGAGTATGCTCCGAAAAGTAGCTTATAGGAAAATAACAACTGTAACCTCTTCCAACCGCCTGGCCAAGGGCCAATCCTACTCAAAGCATCTCAGCTTGGTCTCCCATAACCAAGCAAAGTCCTTATTTATGGAGCAAAGCAGAGCCCAAAAAAAGAAAAGATCCGTATGGGACATGGGCTGTTGGAAATAAGAGTTTTTCTTTGCTGAGTTGTGAAATGGAATGTAAAAAAGTGAGCCAACGGCCATCCACATAGTTTGAGGTGCGAAATGGAATGTAATGATGCGTATGAGTGACATCTGTTGGCAGCGGCTGACCGAGTTCTTCTGTGTGGAAGGTACTGCACTCCCCGATTTCGCAGATTACCCGTACTGAAGGATCGGCCGGGTAGCTAGCTAGTCGAGGGCGAGAAGGAATGCCCATTAGGTCAGTCCTCAATTAGTGTAGTGGCCTCCCCTGAATGAGAAGAAGGAACCGGAAAATGAGGAAGAAATTATAAACTCGCCCTGAAAAGGTGTCGTTAGGCGAGGAATTGTAGGCTGACATTTTCCACCATAATATAGAGAAATTTACCTCGATTTCACTTCCAATTCAATCAAGGTGAATTTGGGGGACAATTGTTGACAAAAGAAGAAATGTCACCCTAGAGCGAAGGAGTAAAGGACGAAGGCAAGAAAGGCGACGAAGGGATGAGCGATCGGATTAATCACTGGACGATCGGAACAACGAGTAGAGCGATGAAAAGCTCAGGACGACCGAAGCAGCGGTTAGAAAGAGAACAAGTGATGCAGTTGATCCCCACGATGACAGCAGTTAGGCAGTTTTCCCTCCACGATCAAGCAGTTGAGACGCACAGCTCAACGGTTGAAGACCAGATCCAACAGTTGCAGGGAGTCACTGAAACTGCCCAAGCGGTTTACAAGCTTCACTATAAAAAAACTCACTCATACAAAGAGAAAAGTCATCGATCAAATGAAGACTGAAATGAGCACATGTTTATTTTTTATTTCGTAGTTCACAATCTTTAGGACTGTAATTTGTGTGTTTGTGCCTCTTGGAGGCTTATTCACTTAATCAAACACTCATTGCTGAGATTTTGTCTCAGGAGGTTTGAACCTTACACGTTCTTCTTTCTTCAAGTATAAAAATTGCGCAAACAGAAGTATATTAAATAATAGTTAGGTTTTGTTTTGTTTTTTTAAAAAAACCAATTATTTTTGTTGATTTTGAATATATAATATATGAACTCTAAATAATAACAATAACAACAATAAAAAATAATAAAAAATAAAAAAATAAGTGTTATTAGCTGTAGAAATCTTCTGCTGTGAAGAGAATCACTTAAATATTTGAGAAATTTTATTTTTACAAATGTATAAATTGGAGTAAAAAATCAAATAACTTAAATTGACATCGATGAATGAAATTTACTTGCATTCATATGAGTGCATATTTTTAAATGGCATGTGCTTCTGATTGGGATGAAATAGTACGAATGGCATCAGATCTCGAAAAGTAATTAGAAGAGGAGCCGAATCCATACAGAGTTCATTTGGATTGACTTTCCCGATAATAGAATCTATAAATATTCTCATGGAGCTGTTGTAATTTGTGTCATTAATTGATTTTAACATGCAAATTAATCTTAATTATTTCAAAACAAAACATAACAATGGATTAAAAATATAGAAGATGGTGATGAAACTGAAATCCAAGTTGAGTCGTCTTTATTTTTAAGAATTTATTAGTCCTGTCTCGATGCTCTACGGATGGTTTTGTGGTTAATGTTCTTGCAGGATCACTTGGATGCTTCTTATAGAAGGGACACTTCTTTCACAAGAACTTGAATAAGGACAAATGGTGAGAACTCTCCTAACTATGAAACTCAAGACCTCATAATATGCAAGAGTTGTAAGAGAATGTTATTGACGGGTGATTTTCGTCCTAGGGGTAGTTTCGAGATAACCCTCCCGAGACAATCCTCCTTCAATCTTGAATTTGTTTGATTATGCGGAGACCAAAGGCAAATACAGCAAAAGGCTAAACAAACACACAAAGTCGACAAAGAGAGTTTTAACGTGGTTCGGCGGAGTAAGTCCAACCTACGTCCACGGGCACAAAGTGGGGGGTTGCTTTTATTACGAAAACTAGCTCGGCCGATTTTTGAAGGAATGTCTAAGCAGAACCGAGTTGTTTGCTTTGCAAGTTTTATAAGTGATGCTTCCTCTTTTTTTTACAAATTTCGATATCCCCTACAAATGAATCTAACTTCTCTTTATATACTCAAGAATTACAATATCGTTCCTATGCTTCTGTGACGTCACCCATGTGAACTTCCGACTGATTGACGGGCTCTCTGTCCATGATTGTCTTCACCGAAAGTAAATCTGTCATCTGACGGCTTGTCACATCACCTTGCTTTACACAGTGCCACACGCAACAATAATGGTGCAAGCTTGGAAAGATCTCATGCGGTGATACACACCATAAGTAGGAATCCAAACCACCCCGTTCACACACCAGTCTTCCAGAGATCGGTCAAATGATCTGCCAAACTGCTACCGTCCTAACCCTGAATATTTGAGCTCATCAACTTGTCCCAAGGGGTAAGATAAAACCAACCGAGTCGCCGCTCTACTGTGGTCGGCCTCGGCTCTGAGGTTGTCGGTCTTTGAAACCTACACCGTGTTATGTCCTCTGGTCGGCAGACTTGGTAAACTGGATCCAAGCTCCACGTCCAGTCGAAAAACAACTCATACCCTCTGAACACCTGGTCCTCCTGAAAAGGAAAGTTCTCTCTCTACCCTCACCGAGTTGTTCAAATACTTATGGCAAATCATCTTGTTTCAGAAATCCCCATCAACAAATGTCTTCCCATTAAACCCAAGGATTTAATCACTTCTTTTAAGGATTACATCTTTTCATTTCATATATAAATTTTTATAATCATATTTAGAAAATTTTCCTACAACAACATATATCATATATGATTTTTATCGTGAGTATTCTTATTTTATAAAATACACACGTCCGTTAAAAAAAAATACAAACTTTGATATATTAAAAAGATAAAAAAAAACATAACTTTCAATATTATTTTTTTATCTGTTACCGAGATTATATTTTATCAAATACGGATCCTGTAGATGAGAATCCAGCATAGAGTATACTCTCGCATGGTATTCTTTTACAGTTTTACCCCCGATGCATCAAACCACTTAATGGGCTAATTACTGCTTGAAAACATACTGTGGCATAAAATATGTTTTTATAAATTAATGAGAAACTTATTTTATTAATAAAATAATTTTGATTAATCTAAATCCACAGCTTAGCAAAGATAAACCTGTGTTGTACCTGATCATTCCCTCTGAATTAAATAAAGCTAGTATTAAAAATATTATTACTCTAAATAAATAAATTAAAATGAAGTAAAGAAGAAGGAAAGCTTCTGAATTAGGAAAAAGCTGTTGAAATTATAAAACAAACCTACTTCTTGATCTCATTATCTCTGTAACTGATGCTTTGAAGGGGCCTTCATTGCTGAGAAATTTTCTCTGCACTCAAGGTTAGGGTTTTGTTTTTATGTTCTTCGATTAATCAGTTAATATTTGTGATCGTTTTTTTCCTGATTTTTTTTCTTGGTTTTCTTTTTAATTAGCTGTCCTTTTGCTGTTTAACTGTTAATTTTTATTTATTTTTAATTATTGAGGATATATTTAATGTTTGTTGCGATCAATTTTGAATAAAAGAGTGTGTATATATATTACTGAAAATTGAAATTGATGTAAACTACACATGAAAGATATTCCCCCCCTTTTTATTTTGCATTTTTACCATCTGGGTTATATGAGAAAGAGTTAATGGTGATGATTTTTAAATTTTTGTTTCTAAAAATCAATCAAATCCTTCTTATATGTTTGATTTTTTGCTTTAAGGTTTTTGATCAAGGCAGGACTGTTGATTGAAGTGGTGATTTAATAGTTATGAGTTCACTACTAATAGGACAACCGAAAACCTATTATCTTCAGAAAGTCTGCTTGTTTTTTTTCTGATGAAGTTTTAGTTGGTTATTTACTGCTATATGTTTTCTGCTTTGGCGCTGAGATTGACCAGTGTCGTGGTTTTAAACCTGTCTGTAACAAGGTTCGAAAACTCGGTGTACGGTGTGAGGCGGTCCCTCGCGTGAGGCGAGGCGGACAGCCTTGAGGCGGTCGAGGCGACAGCCTCAATCCGAACACGAAAAAAACTAAAAGCAATAAATAATCTACAACTAATACATAAAAGAATCTATCAAAATTAAACAAAATGAAATATAATAAAATAAGTTCATGAAATAAAATGACCGCTAATCTCTGAATAGGATATTATTTGTGTTTAATAGCATAAAATGTGGGTATGAAGTGCCATCCTTCAAAAGGTCATCATCATATATAATTTCTATCATAAATAAATTTATTAATAATAAATTATAATTAATAAATATATATAATAGTGAATGATTATTTTTAGTGATAATTATTTTGCCATTTTCGGCTAAGCATTGAGGTCGAGCTACTCTGTTAATATGGTTAACAATACTGCCAGGAAAATTTCAATTTTATTTTCTATACCTTTTTAGTCTATAAAGAAGCTCAAGTTGAGACTCTTTGTCCCTACTTTCAGTTTCCTTATATTTATTTTTATTTTTCTTTTAAAAATAATGACTTCACGGCTTTTGGGTTGAGGCGTCCGCCTCAAACCGCCTCAAGCCGCCTCGACTCGAGGCGTCATGAGGCGGGCCGCCTCAGGCCTTTGAGGCGGTCCTATTGAAAACTTGGTTTGAGGCGACAGCCTTGACGCGCCATAGTTGCGAGGCGGCCGAGGCGGCGCCTCGAGGCGTGCCTCAGATGGAGTTTTTAAACTATGGTCTGTAAGGGTAGGAGTGTCTCCTTGTATATACCAATAACTTCTCCTTATGGGTCATGTGGAAGTGTTGGACAGGCACCTACGATGGTCATTAATTTTTGGTTGCAAAAAGTTTAGTAACACATCACAACGGAATAATGTAACTAGGATGGCAAATGTGCGTTTCATTATTCATACACTAGGGTCGGATTAGTATGAAATGTCACATGGTCCTGTTTTTATATGGGTTTGGTGGCTATATTTTTAAAATCAGTTTCATTATTTGCTTTGCCTGGCCTAGTGGTTTGATATACTATCAACTACAGAACTCAAAGTTGCTGTTTCAGTACAGCACCTTCTTTTGGTGCATTCTTCATTCTGGTATCCTCTATATTCCAGAAACCTAATAATTTATCTGTTTATTATGTATTAACATGCTAATACATCATAGGATAATTATCCTAATGCATTTTTCTTTTATTAAATCATTGGATATCTGATAATATTCTATGCTTGGATTGAGAGTTTTGATCAGTAAAGAAAGTAATTAACTGAAAGGATTGGAAAGTATTGTTCATAACTGAAGGGTCTTGTTTCCACTCTCCAGATTTATGTTTGCCTAAATAGTAGTAATCTTTTAATGCAGCTGACCGCCACCTAGCATAATTGTTGGAAAACTATCGAAAAGTAAGGCTTCATTCTGGCTAGTTGTAGATACAATAGCATGATAGTTGTGGTACTTATAGATCCTTGTTTGTGATGTATAAAATTAATAACCTTCAACTCTGTGTGTTCTTCTGTGAATGGAGGTCAGTATTCGCTGGTGGAATATGTTCTTAGGATCAAGGCTTATAATGGATTCTTTATGTGTTTACTTTAGTAAATTTTATTGTTGAACCCCTTTTTGTGCTCAGTATGCACCTATCAATGTGGTACAAAATTTTAAATAAATTTCGTGCTTTCATTTTGTGTTTGTTAAATTACATTTATATTTATGGTTGCAGTCCGTAGACAAATTTTATGTAGGGATTTCTGCCTGCTAGGCTAGAGTAGACAGTGTTTTTATTTTTTTTATCAGATATAATAATATCTGAAGTCAGTAACCGGTTTATATCTTCATTCTTTCTTATTCGCTCATTGATTCCTCTGTATATTTATTCCAAACAGGACATTACATGGCCAGTTCTGATAGCATAAATGAGCCTGATTGGATAAAGAAATTAAAATCAGGGGGAGCAGTGCCATATCTTGAACCAGATAACTGTCCAAATGGTTGGGCATCCCCACCTGGGGACAGATTTATGGTAAGAGGTCCAGATTACTTGTCAACCAAGGTTAAAATCCCTGCTGGTGAGTATATTCTAAAGCCTCTCGGGTTTGATTGGATTAAAAGTTCTACGAAGATTGGGGAGGTTTTAAACGATCGGAATAACCGTGTTAGGAAGGCTATTGAGGAAGAGTTTCCTGCAGGCGATAAGCCATTTGTTTGGGCTTTCAATCTACAAGTCCCTAGTAAAGAAAATTATAGTGCCATTGCTTACTTTGTGGCCACAAAACCAATCCCAGAGGGATCTCTGATTGACCAGTTCTTGAAAGGAGATGATGCTTTTAGGATTTCAAGGCTTAAACTGATTGCCAACATTGTTCAAGGTCCTTGGATAGTGAAAAAAGCAGTTGGGGAGCAGGCCATATGTGTAATTGGGCGTGCTCTTTCATGCAAGTACTGTGTGGGTGAGAATTTCGTAGAAGTAGATATGGATATTGGTTCTTCCATGGTGGCTAAAGCAATAGTTCATCTAGCATTCGGTTATATTACTACATTGACTGTTGACCTGGCTTTCCTACTTGAGAGCCAAACTGAGTCAGAGCTTCCAGAACAAATATTGGGAGCTTTCAGATTTTCTGAACTAAACCCTGCTTCAGCTTGGTCGATCGAACCAGGATCACGTGGAAGCACTAGTAGTTTGCAGTCCTCTCTGCCAACACGGTTCTGGAAGTCTATTGGCCAGGGGTTTTCTCAGTTTCTTCAACCGGCTGCACAAGAAAGTGGTCCTGACTCAGCTCATGTTAATGGATCAGTTCATCACGAAGACCATGATGAAGGCTCTACAAAATGGTAAGTGTTGTATTTTGTGATCACTATTAAATTTTTATTATTTTATTTATTTATTAATTTTTGAAGTATATTAGAATTTGATTACCCATAGGTTGGTATTTTGGCCTGGGATGAAAGTGAGATAGAAAAGAAACGTTTTTAAAGACATTAACCTTATTTCTGTTTGTAACTACAACCTGAATATTATAGTTTTAGTAACAAATTCATTAAACGTTTTCATTTTTCATGGAAAATCACTTTCCTGCTAATAGACTGGTGGTTTTATTTTACTCTTAGTATATTTGTTTAATAGTATATTACTTGTCCACATGAATGATAATGCATCACCACTTCCAATACATCCTTCATCTTACATATGTAGCTGAGGAAAATCAAGATTCTCACAAACAAAAATCATGTAACACATAGGCCTTCCTGTTTTTTAATGTATTATCAAATCATTGCACTTGGCTGGTTATTTCTTCATTTAATTGATATCTATATTTATGTAATCATTATCCGTTGCAATAATTGCAGATTGGTTAGGCATTCTGACGTCAACGTGTGTTGACACCAAGGATTGTTGTAGTTGTTTCTGATTTCCCATGGAAGAGCATTGATTTAATGCTTGCAGCATCCCCTATTTGATTCATATCATTGCTAACTTGTAATTGATTGCACTCTGTATAGGGTATATTGTAAGGGCAGTCGTATTATTGATCCCCTATACTTGATAAAACATCATATTTTAGTTGTATGTAGTATTAGACTTGGATACTTTCATCCTGTTTATTCTTCATGTACATATGCATTACCGGTTAAAAATTGTCGGCTGTTGAATCCTCCATCATTAACATTTTATGTTCTCTTCTCTAGATATACAATCAAACTACCAGAGCTTTCTGGGTTCTTACTATTTTTTTGTTCATTTGTTATTTTTCGTCCAACTGCGAATTTTTCTGGTTCATACTTGGTAAATGTATGGTGCTCCGTCAATGTTGGCATGATTGTTTAAATTTGAATTGGTCGCTGGTGGAGATTTAATTAAGATTCTGTATAGCCCTGAAGAATTGTCTGGCGAAATTTTCTGGATGTTTCAAAGGTTCTTATTCAGTCTGAAATTCTTACTGCTTGTACTGGGGCCATCTACATTATAGAAATATGGGTTTGATGAATTGACGCTTGAAATTTTAAATTTAATGTTATAAAATTTGAGGTTTATTTTTCAATAGAAGTTTCCAGATTTATGTTACATAAAAAGTTACATTAGCAAAACGCAGCGCATATACTCGGCCTATCTTCTTTGTTGAGACAACTATAGGTCTTTTAAGTAGTACAGCTGTTTTTGTAATATTACAGCAATTGTTCTATGTGGTGAATTGTTTTTTATTTTTTTTATTTTTTTTAATGAAAATGCATTGTAATGAACGATACAATTACAGATTGAGATTCAGTTCTCTCTAATTGGTAGAAAAGTAAATTCACATCTAAAATTTACTATGGTTCAAGAAGAATTACGAAAATGATTTGATCATCCCACCTCAATGTAATATTGGTGAATATAAATTCTTAACTGGAAGTGGAATAATATATTACATAAGATTAACATATCTAATACAAGAAAAATTGATAAATCAATTAACTTATATAGATATTTGGAAGAACCTGCATTTGTTCTCACAATCTTTACCTCCAATAGTAGATCTATCAATTTGACCCATAGATCTTCTATAAACCTATGAAAAGAATTATTATTCCTGCAAAAACACAAACACAAAACACTCACACTTGGTTGGAAATCTACCACCACTTATGGGTGGATCCAAAACAAAATTAAAACCCAACAAAAAACCAAAGGAAACAAGGCCTTCGGGTGAGTTGATGGGAGAAAGAAGATCTCCTTTTTCGGTGAGTCCTGGGCTGAGAAAGTAGTTGGAAAGGAAAAATTGGGAAGAAAAAAAGAGTGAGAAAGGAAACAGAGTAGCAACAGAAAAGAAAAAAATGAGGAAGGGCGAGAGGAAAAGATAGAAGGACTGAGAAGAAAAAAGATGATAGGGTAGAAACAAAGATGGGGAAAAATGAGTTGTGTGAAAATATCAAAGAAAAGAAAAGAAACGAAACTCTGTCGCCGATCACAAGATCTCTGGCGACAGGGGTTTCGATATATATTGATATATCTTTAGGTTTTTTGGAAATCCCGCTATCAAATCACTATTTTCGGATTTAAGTATAAAAAGCGTACTTCATGAATTCGAACCCAGAACCTATGAAGTCCTGAATCCTATACCATCATGTTTCATATTGTGAAATGTTACAACTTTGGTGCTTGTAAAATGGAATTATCAAGCAACCAAACTAAAATAAACTAAAGTCCATCAATTCAGAATTTGCCCTGGTTCAGTTTCCATCAGATGCATGAAACTCTCCTGAAATTTGCCATAAGTAAAGGACCTCCAAACATAGACAATAAGCTGTTGAAGATTGAATCATAACAATGTAATACTTTTCAATTCCCACTCATTTTTTTTTTTAAATTCTTTTAAAGCTAAGCTTGTTGTAATCATAACAATGCAACTATCAAAGCTTAAACAATCATGAGAACAACTTGTTTTAGAAAGTTTCGTTCTTAAAGTATCCACTAGATAGTACGGGAAAATTATTTTGAAAAATGAGGAAATTTAGGGCATGTTCGGTGTCCATTTTGAAGACCCATTTCCATTTTCCTTTTTTGAATTTAAGCCTAAACCATGTTCGGTGGGCCAAATCATAAAACAAATCCAAAAAAATATAAAAAAACAGCCATAGAGAGAGAACAACTTTCATACGTTTTCCACTTTTCAAGAATTGAATTGTAAAATAAATTTTAAAATTTATTTGGAGGTCTCGCGATTGGTCTCATACAGTCTCTTAGATGAAACAGTATTGAGTATTGTAGGAGTTCGTTATGTCACTTGATTGTTCGGATCTCTTTTGCAGGTGTTATTTACTTTATTTGGAGAGAGAGAAATGCTAGACTTCATGATGAGCCTCCTTGGCCCCCTAGTATACTTCATAGGGATATTATTTTTAGTGTGCGAACTCGTACTAATTTATTAAAGAACGTGAAATATCTTATGAAAATAAATGGTTTCATTCTTATTGCATTTGTCCGATGACATTTTCTAAGATTCCTTTGTTTGTTTTGCTGTTTGCCAGTTTGACTCGATTAGTTTAGCTTGAATGGTGTGTTCTCCTTAACTTGCTCTCTCTGGGATAGTCCATGTACTTTTGTTGTGGTTTTCTTTGATTAATCTACTTATCTTATAAAAAAAAAAAAAAAAAAACCTAAATCCATGAAATGTCATTTAACATCTCATTTAATTTTTGGGTTCAACTAACATTTCTCTCATCCCCATTGCAGGGAATCATGCCACCATTACAGGGTGGTACCAAGCCTCCATTCAGGTAATTATTCTTTCTAAGTTTTGATTTTTGTACTTTGTTCAATAACAATGGAGATAGTTATATAGATATGAGTTTTAGAAAATTATGATTATAGTTCAATAGATTCTGTATGTGAATTGATATTGAATCATGTACTGATATTCTACATGTTTTTTTTTGTGTGATTTTTTTCATTGGAAAAGTGGCAGCCTTTACTCATATTCTACATGATTTGTTTGTTGTATTCACGTTTTTATAGCAAGATATGGATGCACAAGATGTTAATGTTGATGTTTGATGACCAGTTGAAATACATATATTTCCCGACTCTCTATCTTAATATTTTGGGTGTAAATCGAGTTTTATGAGCGAATTGATGTGCTTTGTGTGTGTTTTGTAGGTCAAAATAATATCATGACTCAGATTCAACGAGGGATGAAAATGATAAAATACGTTGAAAATCAGGATACTTTCCAGAGTCAAAATGTGCGTCTCGACCAAAAAATTATGTAATAAACATAATGTAAATTGTAAATTTGTATTTGAGATAAATTAATTGGCACGTCGCGACACCCATGCATGAGCATCACGACGCACGCTAAGTTGAGGGAAAGAAGTCGCGACACGTTTCGCGCGTCGCAACATGGGAAATTCATCCTTAGTTTGCTTTGTATCCGATTTTTAGTAGGAAACACCTCATGTACCTCCTATATAAGTATAAGTTCGTGCCAAAATTTAGAATTAAGTCTCCTAACATATTTTCGAGCCTCCAAGAGCATTGAAGAATGTCTAGAGTAAAGAAAGAAAGAGTGCATCAACCGAAGTTGGGGTTTGAAGATGAAAACTACAAACGAGAGTTTCTTTCTTCTATTTTCTCTCTAACTTTATTTTTTATGAGTTTTTTGCCTTGTATTAATGATTAGCTTATTTTTATTGAATATTATGAGTAGCCAATTCATTAAATATAGGGTTGTAATGGATCCCAAACATGATTAATTAATTTAATTGTATATTTTTATTCCTTTTTTGAATTTGTTATTGATTAGTTATTATTCTTTTTACTTGAATGCATATTTTATTTGTTTGTCCAAGAATAAATAGTTTTAGTAAATCCTTAGGAACTCGACAGAGAGAATTTGGGTTAATTGTGGGAATAATAGTGTGTGATCTTATTCGTTGAACCCGACCTTAATGAATTCATAACCAAGATTAGAATATGACCTTAATGAATTCAGTTTAATTTAATTAATACAAACATATAATTAATTTATTTATTTTGAATATATTTACATGGACAACGAAAATGACTTGTAAATAATTTAGTGTTTTAGGTTAATAATTAGTAACTACAATCCAATGAATGGAAAATACTTGAACAAATTACGTGTATGTTTAGGTGAAGTTGCAATCTTAGGTTCTTATCGCATTTAAAATCATCTCCAAATTGTTATTAGTTTTTATTTATTATCATTTAATTTTAGATTTATCATTCTATTCTTCTCAATAGTTTAGTTTAAGTTAAGTATGTTAATTTTGGTATTGATAAGAAAAATATTAAATTAGAATTCGACATCCGACTAATAATTACTATATTGCTTAAGCGATAGTTGATGATAAGGCAGTGAAACCACCTTTATTCGTATAGTGCATGACCATGATAAAAAAATGTGATTTACAAATATCTTTATTCACTAAGAAAATTTGGACTATTATTAGTGATGAGTTAGATGAACAAACCCAAAAAAGATACAATATAGGCCAACTTAAGTCCAAGTTTAATAGGTAGCCGAAAAAAAGATGGATAATTTTCTGATTTATTAGCTCATAAGGCCGGGGTTTGGTTAACTATTTCATTTTCCATATTTAAATAATTCATAGAAAAAAAAAAATCTTATATAATATAATTCATTTTTTCCTCATAGAGAGAATGAAGCCATATCGTAAGAATGGGTTAGAGCAGTACCAAATTTTAGGGGAGATATTCAATACTACTAAAACTTAGTATTATAATTTGTCTAGCCAACAAATATGCAAATAAGTAACCATATTTCAAATATTCATCATATGAAATATGTACTTTGTCTTTTGAAAACTCATGATTCTAGTCAAATCTATCAAGATAAATTGTCAAATACTGTTAGGATCGCAATTTTACAGAATTCCCGACTTAACTATAATAAACTTTTGGACCTTATAGAACACCCAAATCAAGTCCGTTTACAAATCTAACGCATCGGACTCACTTTCCGGTCTAAAACCCGAAAGTCATCCAAAAATTCCGAAGGTGTTACGAATAGATCCGAAACATTTCGAATCTTTTCAGTCTCCTACAACCATTTAAATGCTCATAATATATCATAATATAATGTTCTAAAATAACTCGTTAGCTCAAATCCACAAATTACGCGTTTTCAGAAAATTTTTCAAAAAAATTTCGAAAACAATACTGAATGATCCTGAATCATCTAAACTTAACTGGATTCACTCAAATACTAACATATCATCACAATTAAATCATATCAATAATTACACTCATCAAAGCACAGTCGCACACAAAACTCGATTTTACCAGAAACTCTCATAACCTATCGGATCGGTCTAATTAATTTTGATTTCACCCGGATTCTACCAATAACACAATTTCAATACATGCCAATGCATTACTCTACGACACCATTGGAAGCATTCGAATACAAACTAACTCAATTAAAATAAATAGATTTTTACCAGAAGATCTTACCGAGATTCCGAGGGCACCGACGGAATCTCTACGCTCCCATGAATGTGTAGGAATCGATAAAATTCAAATCGGAACTAATTTGCAAATGTGTTTCACTATTCATCGAATCTTTATTCCTTGTTAATTTTGCGGGAAACCATGCACCAATCGGAAAAACTGAATCAACAGTCTTGTAATACTCTTCGAGAGCTTCATTTGGTGGGTGAATTGCGACGTTAAATGAAGCGATGAGCTGGAATCGAGATGGGTCTCACACGCCTCTTCTCTTTCTCGATCTCTTCGTTTCCGGCATCATGGGGTTGCCTTAGACTACCTTTAGTTGGAGGGTGGCCGGCCGCACCCTCCTGGCCAGCCGACGAGCCTCAACTTCTTAAACGTTCGTTATGGGTCGGGCGGGTAGGAGGATTTAAGTTTTCCATTTATGTGATTATGAGATATATAGGGTATTTATAATAAATTTTTTGAAATTTATGAAATAACCCCTCTAAAATTACAAATAGGCCATTATTATTGGGCTGTTTCAGAAATTCATATTTTTGAAGTTCTTCTGATGCAAATTTTGAAAAGTGTTCATCGCAAAAATTATTTTTCTTCGAAAGACCTTTCCAAAGGTTTAAACATCAACTCAATCCGAATTTGTTGACTATTTTTATAGCTGACACAATAAACTTTCTCTGTATATAATGCATCAAGATTCCACTTTAAGACATTCTGACCTATCTTTCAACTCCTATTCTCCAATATCATCTCATTCCGAGATCAAAACCACAATCCCAACACCTTCCAAAATTATTCCAAAAATTCGGTATATTACATTAATAAATAACTATATAACTTTCATCATTTCAATATAATTTTCAACTGGATAGCCAATATACTATTATTAGATATACTATTACAGTTTGTGGTGGGTGATCGGATTTAAATAAATAAATCAATTAAAAGGATAAATAGAAAGGGAATTTGCATCTTGAAATTCTTCTTGAATTAATTAAATAATTAATATATGAGTTATATTTGTATTCATGCATGCTCTTTGGGATTTATTAGTAAAATTTTCATGCAATTAATTTGAAAAGTTTATATATTATAGTTTAGGTGAACATGACAAAGACTCATTTTCATAAACTATATAAGCAACCATATCAACTAACTTTTCTGTAAATTAAATCAGTTTTTAATTAAGGATAATAAATCTTGGTTGCAACCAAATCCACCAACTTATCACAAACATTCCTTGCATAGTTCAACCACCATCTTTTTTTGATTTTCACATAACAAGTATAAAACTTTCATTCACACACACCACATATTCTAAAAACCCTAATAACTCATTATATCATCAAATCATCCTGATAATTTTCTCCATGCCAGACGTTAAAGTTCGTCCAATCAACGTCTTCGACTCGCCAGAAATGCGTCAGAATAAATCCTTACGGCTTACAGATAAGTGGCAAGATGATTACGGAAGTGGAAATCGAAACGATCTTCAATATTATTGGCATGCAAGACGTGCGTTTTTGAACAGTTATCAATTTTCGGAAGAAAATAAATATAATCAGAAGCTTAAGAGTTCTGTAAAGGAGTTGAACAAGATAGCGATGAGGATTTTTTCGGAGATTAGAGGGGAAATTTCGAAGAGAAGGCTTGGAATTAGACTTTTTAAGATAAAATTTGTTGTGCCATCTTTAGCTATTATGAGTGTGGGATGTTTCATGCCATGGTTGAACAAAAAAGATTTTATCCAGATATGATTATAGGTCACTGAGCTAAAATCTTTAGCAAAAATCAATGATGATCATCCAAGGAATATGAATCAATGTCTGTAATTTGATCTTGTTGCAATATTAAAAAGTTGAGCAGCTGTTCAAAGTTTCTGAAAAATCAAAAGGACATTTTTTTTTAACTGAAAAGAAGTATTGTAACATAATATGTCGTTTATTTCTATAAAATTATGGAGTATGAAGTGCAAGCAGAGTCCATTCAAAAGCGGCAGGGACGAATGAATTCAAAGAAATATAATTACATTAATGATAAAATAAATAATAACAAAATCAAATTATACTTGATACATAACAGTAATACAGTGTTGGTGAAGTTTCGTAATTAACAAGGTTGATCAGTAGCTTTAGGATTTGTGCTTGAATTTGCAGCGATGTAGGACGAGAGTTTGGTGGAGGGATAAAATTATCAAAAAAAAAACAAGAAGAAGAAGAAGAAGAAACCCTTAAATTGAGTCTTCAACCCCTTTATATAGTACGTCAGGATCCACTATTACAACAATCCATGACGTCAGTCACGTTCTCCTATCACTGCCATCATTGCTTCTTTCCCCTACCACTCTACAAATAGTAGCTCAACGGTCTGACACAACTACTCTCTGTCATCTGAAACTCATCATTTCATACTTTTTGCCCACTGCTGTATGTTTTGCCCATGTATCAACCTGCATTTCAACACTCCCACGCTGTTCTGTGTGTCAGTGGATAAGTCTCTGAATTGCTCACATCACCTCTGTCTTTTGATGGTCCAAACTTCCTCGCAGGGCTTATGCCATTCCTATGTAACACGAGACATTGTATAACCCCACTTCAGTCCCCCGGTCGGCATATCAAGGTGCTTGATACTGGATCAACTTCCTCTCTTATGTATTGGGTATGGTCTGCTAGGTCGATTCTAGTTTCAGAAGCTGATATTAGGTTCTGAATGTCGAGTCCGATGCCGAGGCTGCTATGAGAGTCTGATGTCGAGTTCGATGCATAGAGAATGTCCCCATGCTAGGAAAAACCCCAGTCCCGCAAACGCCATGGAGGCCTTCTTGCTTTGCTCGTGCTATGCTTGACTGGTCCGAAATAGGATGGCCAACGCCACTAGGGCATTTCCATTCCTCGTGTTAGGCATATCCTCAGGCACCAAACGTCGTGCCGACTCTTTCTCCGAGTGTGCTTTGGATACCAGAGGCGCCCAATGTCATGCATATTGTTTTGTTTTATTCATCATGCATATCACAAAGATTTACTAGTTCAATCTTTGCGCGCGACCTGGTAATGGACGTCTGTATGATTTGACGGTATGATTTCAAAATATGTTTTCAGATATGATTTCAATTCACATGACTTAAGTTTCTATAATGATTTGTGATTATTCTGTTTTGTGCTCTCTGATCATTTGACGTCTTTTAGTTATGATATCATTCTGTTCTGATGTTATTTTGATTCTATCTTTTGATGTCAGTTTTATCGATGTTGTTAGTGGTCTGAAAAGTCATGTGTATGTTGATGTTTTTTTCTAATAAGTTTGTTTTCTCTTGACGTACTTTGAGTCCTGACATGTTTTCATGTCATGTTTCAGATTTTGTACTTTGATATGTGTAGTGATCTATTTTGTGTATAAGTTACAATCTCAAGATTGGCTAATGATATATGTTTCAGTTTGTATTTGTATAAGATTTCGGTTACATGTTCTCAGTTCTATTATACTAATCGGGTCAGGTTTGACGTTACTTTTTCTACTATATGTACCCGATATATTGTCTTCATGTTATTTTCTATGTTCACTCACCAGGTCTTTTAAAGATCTAACTCTCCCCACTCTCTAGTGTCTGTTTTGCAGGTCTTAGGTTTCTATTTCTAAGGATGAGCCTTGGAGTGGATGGAAGCGCAATAGCAGACGTTAACCCCACGGTCAGTATGTGTCAGTCTCTGGGACCTCGTGCTCGTGTTTGTGTTGTGTGTCAGGCCAAATGTGTATGTTTATGTATATTCGAAATGAGATAAGAATTTGATATGATCTAATGTTTGATATGAAAGAATGATTTTTATATGAAGCCTATGTTCTGAATGAGTGAATATGCATCGTATGTTGTGAATGTCTAATTATGGAGTCTGTTTGAGTGTGTTTCCCTGTGGTTGAGGGTGATGGGGCAACCCATTGCCTGCGGTGGTGGCGTCGCAGGACGGGGTGTTACAAGTCCGCCGGTCTTGGGCTTATCTTTATGAGGCCTGTAAAGGGCTGTTTATTTAAAAGCCCATGCCCAGCCTGTTGGTCCATTTAATAATGAATAAATATAAACAATTGCAGCCCATAATTTTGTAAACCACTCACACTCACACTCACAGACAGCAGAAGCGGCTATCCTTCATTCATCAACCAAAGCCTGAAGCGGCTTAGAACTTGTTTAGACTTTAGGATCATGGCTTTACTTTAATTGTTTGTCAATGATGAATCGATGATTGCTGATTAAATATTGTTAATTTGCTTAGAATTTGACAAATTTGATTAAATGTTATTTATGTGTGAATCAGTCTTAAATCTTGTTTTTGAATCAATAATAAGATTCTTGGCACTGAAAATATGAAAGTCAAAGGAAATTTTGAAGTGATGATGAAAGGGATGAAATTCAAGGGAATTTGTTTAATTTAATTAAAAATATTGGTTGGGCTTGAGCCTAGACCTGTGACGGGCCTAAGCCCGGCCCAACCCGTTAGATAAAGGCTGGACTTTTAAAGACTTGGGCAAAAATAATGGGTCTAGGTTTGGATCTGGATTTGGGTTTAGGCAAGCCCAATCCAAGCCCGGTTCACTGCCATCCGTAATAGAAGGATAAAATTGAATAAGAAACATATTCTTTTATTAATAATTAATTTAGGACTAATTATCCACAAATTCATTCGTTTGATCACATCAAACATTTTTGAATTTCATAAAGTATAATTTTCAAAGTTTAGATTGAAACTCTTTGAACCAGTTAAGTTAAAGTATTCAATCCATGTTTCAACAGAAACACGTAACTAAGTGACAACTCATCGACTAAGTTACAAAGTAAAGAAAACTGCCTAGAGCAATATATAATTTATTAAACTACATGCATCAATGTATTGGTTCAATAAAATATGCGGTTCAATGATATCATCGGTTAAATAAGATTTGATCACAATCTCATAATACAATATTCATTAAATAGATAAAGATATATAGCGTGATCTCGTATCAGACCATCATATACCATACAAGGTAAGCACTAAGTGCTCAAGCGATATAAAACTAATTTCAAGTAATTTATATTACTAAAAATTACTTGCATCTGTATTGACAAATCGAACCTAAAACAAGTGTTCCCTCACACAAGTTACTATTAAGCCTTATCAACGAGTTTGATCAAGGATTAGAATCTACATCAAATGTAGTATTTAATTCAGGTAAATTTTCTTGAAAAATTAGTTCCATTCGAAAAAGCATAACTTAACTTAACAATCAAAATTATGTTATATTTTCTATAAATACGAAACCAAAATTTAAGAAACATATAGATTACATGCATGTGTAAACATCAATTTGAATTCTAATATCATATATTATTGCATGAAATGTGTTATAGATGTAGGAGCAGACATGCGCCGATTCCATTTATGTTAGGGCAAATACTACAGAACCGCATCAGCGGGTGAAATCAACATTTAAATTTTTTAATCTGGATAGATTAATCGATATCAAATACCTTTAATTTATCCATATTTAACACATATCGTACATAAAAAGACTTAGGGCAAAAGTTTTAGAAACACTTTCTGTGGTTACACATTAACCACTTACTGGTTCACCGACCGACCGACCAAGATATCTAGACAGTCATATCAGTCGTGAAACCCGACCAACCTCTGGCTATAGTAAAAAAGTGGTTGAATTATGGTAATTCTCATAAATTACCTGTAACACCCCAAGAAATTTAGGATGTTACCGACAGAAAGCCAGACCACCTGGTCCCCTTAATTTTATTCACAGTGGAGAAACTATATTAAATAGTTTAATATAAAGTTTTCAATGCACTTGATTATGGGATAATGAGGAGACTTAATTTGAAAAGTTTAAATTAATTTTAATTACTTTATTTAATCATTTGATTAAATAATTTTGGAATTTGAGTACAAAATAAATACCTAATATTTGATATTAAGTATTTAATTAATTAAAGAAAAAATTAAGAAGGAGGTTCACGCCCAATGGGTTACAATTAGGATTAGTAGAGTTGTTTTTTTAAGTAATTTGAATACAATTAAAACAATTCCAACCCTAAATATACTAATTTAATTCTACCTCTCAATATAAATGTCACACCCGTCCCCTTAGGTAGAGTAGGGGTGAGACGGAGACTAGAAACTGGCAGAGTTTCCCCTGTAATATGGACTAATCCTCCAAATACAAGGAAAAATCTAAACTGAAAAATAAAATCTCATCATAAAACTAGGATCTCCATGATCCAACTCAACATAATATCCATAAAGAAGATACAACATCCTCAGTATCAAATAAAGGCTCAATGCCTATTATCACATAAGAAATTCTCCCAAGAAATACATATCTAGAAATACAGTCTCAAAACATAACAAGACACTCTACTGTTGGCACAACCTTTTCTCTACTGGCTGGAATGATGACGAAACAGCAGATGAAAGAACGATCTAATAATCTGCTAAACCTGAAATGTTAAGGAATGGGGGGTAAGCTCACGCTTAGTGCAATGGATCACAGCTCAGTGCCGTGGATAATCAAGTAACAAGGTGGATCGAACAAGTCTTTCATAATATAAATAAATACATAAGCTGTAAATCGATATCTCAAACATTTACTTGAAATCGTAAATCTCATTTCTCATAAACTCATTTCTCATAAAACTCAAATCAAATCTCATTTCTCATAAAACTCAAATCATAAATCTCATTTCTCATAAAACTCATACTGTTCAAAAATACTCTGTTTTTCATCTATATGCACTACCTCATGACAAATACGGCAAAGCTGGCAACATGGGGCTTCCCCACGGCAAAACTGGCATCCGGAGCAAACTGGCAACATGAGACCTTATCTCACGGCAATAACTGGCAACATGAGACATTATCTCACGGCAATAATCTGGCACATATAAGTACACGGGGTGCATCCTAGCATAAAAATCATTTCCAAAATCCATGCTCATATATCTCAAATCATGCAAGTTTCTCATATATCACAAACACATGATTTCAACATAATCAATATTCGATCCATACCTTATAGCAAAATATATAAACTTTCTAAAAACAAACTCATTTAATGCATTACCTTAAAATTCATTTAAGAAAACATACATACTATATACTTTTGAAAACATCAATGTTACAGGCTTATCCACGCACCTGGTGAGCTGACTACTGAGAAAGCAACTATGCAGCAGGACCGCCCTGCTTACGGTATCACGAAAACCTATAGAGATAAAAGAATTACTATAAGGAACATAATCCTAACTAGAATAGATGAAAGAATATGCGAGAAACGCGGTTCGGTCGCTCTCGCAAACTTAACGAAAAATACACGGAAATTAAGATTCGGAGGTCCGTTACTACTCGGAATGGTCTGAAATTCGCGGAGGATACTCGAAACATCGGCGGCGAAATTCTGTCTGGCGCGTGGGTTCCACGCGCAACCGCCACTGTCCGCGCGTGGGCTTCACGCGCCGCCACTTGAGTGGCGCGTGAGCACCACGCTCCGGCCAAAAACCAGATTTTCTGGTGGCCGTGAATTCCTCTCCTCATTACGGTTCTAATGGCGCTGACGGTTCGTCGATCGGAGTTCCGGATAACGGGAAATCGAGAAAAACCATATAAAAGTTTCTTACCGAGATCTCTTCAAAAATTGGAAGTTTCCCAAGATGAAACCACCACCAAAATGATCCTCTCGACGGGATCTACACTTTTCCTTAAGGGCTCGGTCGCGAATTGAAGACGGATCGGGACCCAAAACTTCTCTGCTCTCTTCTTTCTTCTTTTCTCTCGCCTGCTCTCTGTCTTTCTTCTCTTTCTTATTCTGTATAAGCTGAAATAATATAATAATAATAATAATAATAAAAATATCCAAATCCGAAAATTACCAATATGTCCCCACTAATAAGGGTACTTTCGGAAATCATCACATTTGAAGCCCTTCTGATGCGATTCTCGAAATGGGTTCAACACGAAAGTTGTTTGTCTCGGAAAAACGAGTCCGATGGTTCAAGAACCAACTCGATCGGAGTTCGTTTGCTAAATTCATGCCCAAAACTGTAAACTATACGCATATAGTAAAAATCACGTAACTGATTCTTGGTCCCACGCGTTTTCCAACGCGACGAATATTCATTTCATATTATTTTGATCCTTATTACATCACTTAAACACTTATTCTTCATTATCACTCTATTCCAGGACTATATCGACAGTCTTGGAATCTCCTAGAACAGTCCCGAAAATCTGGGATGTTACAACTCTCTCCCCCTTGAAAGAATTTCGTCCTCGAAATTCACATACCAAAGGGTGGAAACAAATGAGGATATCTATTCCTCATGTCTTCCTCACGCTCCCAAGTTGCTTCTGCTTTCGAGTATTTACCCCATAGGACTTTCACCAAATGAATCGTCCTGCTTCTCAGCTGTCTCAGCTCTCTAGTCATAATTTCCACTGGTTCTTCAGCATAAGTCAAGTCTTCTCTCAACTCAATCTAAAAGCAGTAGTCGCATTCCTTCCAATCACTGCCTTTTTTTTTTAAACCTGTGCCCCAACTTACAAAACAACTATCCCATCACATAAAGAAAAGGCTCCACCTAGGGTACTGCATAGACAACAGCTGTAAAGAGTTTTTAGCAATTTACGCAAAATCCAATATCTTAAGTTTCCCATTATTGAAAAGAGGATTTGCAGGTCCCTCAAATATCTGTTTTACATATAATCAGCTCGACGATTATTATCTCTTCCAATTATGCATAGATACTGTGAAAGTATCTTGTCATGAAGAATTATTGGTATCTCTCTCTATAAAGAGATGCACGAGTTCTTAAGGAATTACTCAAAAACTTCTTCAATGGCATCCTCATCTGCCAATCCCAACCCCTATTCAAGATCTGTCAGAGCCACGATGATATACCAAAAGCTTTGTAAATGGCCAGTCATTGATCGAGCAGTTATAGACTCTAAATATGTCAGAGACCTTTGGAGAGATATCTACAATTGTCTCAATGAAGCTCCATCCGCTATTTTGCCTAAAGAGATTGCAATAGATATCGTGGCAAGAGTTCCTACCAATTTCATGAGGTGGTGTTACATTCTTAGAACCATTTGGGATGGCAAAACAGATGGTTTATCCCAATACAAAAATAATTCAGCGATTGTTCACTGTGGATATCACAGATTCCACTCCACAGTTTTCATCAACAGTCACGATTTCTTCAATCATTGCCAATGGAGTCTCGGTACTTTATTTGAACTCGGTTTCCTAAATGGATTTATTCTTGGACCAAGTCCAATCCATCCTAACTATCCTGGTATCTCAAAAGATAGCCTTGGTGAGCTTCCTCCATTCATCAGTAATATTTTGTATCGATGGTATAAACGCCATAAAAGTATTACTGTTTGGGTCGAAACCATAACTCCAGAATGGTCAAAAGACTATTCACTCATTTACCACCCAATTCATCTTATAAGAATCATACCATCACGTCTACTCACTGATTGGAGACTCACATGTTGGCCATCTAGACCGAAACTTAGATTTTACTATGGATACGATGATATTTTCCCCGAAGAGATTACTTTTCGTCAATCCTGTGATCTTAGAGCTCTCTCTGCAGACTCAGTCCGTCGAAGTCTAGAAAGCAATACAAATGATAAAGATTGGAAAATCTTCACTACTATCGAAGAGTCATCTAGAAGTATCGTTCAAGGCTACAACAAAATCAAGTTTCCTAACAGTCTCGAAATTCAAATCATCGACGGCCTCATTCCAATGTCTCTACGCGCGAAACGTCAATGGGAAGATTATCAATTCGAAGATGATCATGTCCTTGCTACACAACCCAGTTGTTATATTCCATAGTGTAATCATAAATATTGATTAATTAAATATGAGTATCAATAAGGTCTTCTTTCTCATCTCTTAAACGCCAAAGTTCTAATGCCTTCGACCTACAGACTCAAAACGATGTTATAACTGCGACATAAGGTTTATATTAAGTACAACTGTAGAAATCACGTCAGATTCAACTATAGGAATAACGATAGGGCAACTATCGAAACTACTGGAAGATGATGAACTGGAGTACCATCTCCGAAAATCGTGGCTAGCGAATCTCTTACAACGGAATCAGGGTTCCCTTCAAAAGGTTTTCCCCATCATAAGAATTAACCTCCTCAACAACTGGAGGTGCCCTATAAGGTTGGCCAACAAATACTATTTTACGAGTACATACTCGACCTAAACATCGAACTCTGAGACGCGGAGGCCTCTGAAAACACATGAAAGATGTCAACCGCTAAAAGACATAGAATAACTTATAAAGAAAATGAAGTGTCTACAGAATCTATGAACACTGGGCTCTGATACCATTAATTGTCACACCCGTCCCCTTAGGTAGAGTAGGGGTGAGACGGAGACTAGAAACTGGCAGAGTTTCCCCTGTAATATGGACTAATCCTCCAAATACAAGGAAAAATCTAAACTGAAAAATAAAATCTCATCATAAAACTAGGATCTCCATGATCCAACTCAACATAATATCCATAAAGAAGATACAACATCCTCAGTATCAAATAAAGGCTCAATGCCTATTATCACATAAGAAATTCTCCCAAGAAATACATATCTAGAAATACAGTCTCAAAACATAACAAGACACTCTACTGTTGGCACAACCTTTTCTCTACTCTGGTGGAATGATGACGAAACAGCAGATGAAAGAACGATCTACTAATCTGCTAAACCTGAAATGTTAAGGAATGGGGGGTAAGCTCACGCTTAGTGCAATGGATCACAGCTCAGTGCCGTGGATAATCAAGTAACAAGGTGGATCGAACAAGTCTTTCATAATATAAATAAATACATAAGCTGTAAATCGATATCTCAAACATTTACTTGAAATCGTAAATCTCATTTCTCATAAACTCATTTCTCATAAAACTCAAATCATAAATCTCATTTCTCATAAAACTCAAATCATAAATCTCATTTCTCATAAAACTCATACTGTTCAAAAATACTCTGTTTTTCATCTATATGCACTACCTCATGACAAATACGGCAAAGCTGGCAACATGGGGCTTCCCCACGGCAAAACTGGCATCCGGAGCAAACTGGCAACATGAGACCTTATCTCACGGCAATAACTGGCAACATGAGACATTATCTCACGGCAATAATCTGGCACATATAAGTACACGGGGTGCATCCTAGCATAAAAATCATTTCCAAAATCCATGCTCATATATCTCAAATCATGCAAGTTTCTCATATATCACAAACACATGATTTCAACATAATCAATATTCGATCCATACCTTATAGCAAAATATATAAACTTTCTAAAAACAAACTCATTTAATGCATTACCTTAAAATTCATTTAAGAAAACATACATACTATATACTTTTGAAAACATCAATGTTACAGGCTTATCCACGCACCTGGTGAGCTGACTACTGAGAAAGCAACTATGCAGCAGGACCGCCCTGCTTACGGTATCACGAAAACCTATAGAGATAAAAGAATTAACTATAAGGAACATAATCCTAACTAGAATAGATGAAAGAATATGCGAGAAACGCGGTTCGGTCGCTCTCGCAAACTTAACGAAAATTACACGGAAATTAAGATTCGGAGGTCCGTTACTACTCGGAATGGTCTGAAATTCACGGAGGATACTCGAAACATCGGCGGCGAAATTCTGTCTGGCGCGTGGGTTCCACGCGCAACCGCCACTGTCCGCGCGTGGGCTTCACGCGCCGCCACTTGAGTGGCGCGTGAGCACCACGCTCCGGCCAAAAACCAGATTTTCTGGTGGCCGTGAATTCCTCTCCTCATTACGGTTCTAATGGCGCTGACGGTTCGTCGATCGGAGTTCCGGATTAACGGGAAATCGAGAAAAACCATAAAAAGTTTCTTACCGAGATCTCTTCAAAAATTGGAAGTTTCCCAAGATGAAACCACCACCAAAATGATCCTCTCGACGGGATCTACACTTTTCCTTAAGGGCTCGGTCGCGAATTGAAGACGGATCGGGACCCAAAACTTCTCTGCTCTCTTTCTTTCTTTTCTCTCGCCTGCTCTCTGTCTTTCTTCTCTTTCTTATTCTGTATAAGCTGAAATAATAATAATAATAATAATAATAAAAATATCCAAATCCGAAAATTACCAATATGTCCCCACTAATAAGGGTACTTTCGGAAATCATCACATTTGAAGCCCTTCTGATGCGATTCTCGAAATGGGTTCAACACGAAAGTTGTTTGTCTCGGAAAAACGAGTCCGATGGTTCAAGAACCAACTCGATCGGAGTTCGTTTGCTAAATTCATGCCCAAAACTGTAAACTATACGCATATAGTAAAAATCACGTAACTGATTCTTGGTCCCACCGCGTTTTCCAACGCGACGAATATTCATTTCATATTATTTTGATCCTTATTACATCACTTAAACACTTATTCTTCATTATCACTCTATTCCAGGACTATATCGACAGTCTTGGAATCTCCTAGAACAGTCCCGAAAATCTGGGATGTTACAATAAAAATGAAAGATTTCACTTTTATTAACAATCAACATAAGAGTTATGTGGAAACCCTAACATCCATCTTGTCTACAGAGGAAAAAAAATTATATGTAATAATTTCGCTAAAGAATTTAGAGAAAATAATTATGAGATTTAAGATCCTACACTCTAGTTCCTTGGTGGCAAGACATAGCAATCCAAAATAATTCGTAGAGAGCGAACAAAAACAGGCACTTTATGTACGGTTTATCTATAGTTTCGGTTGATTTCATAATGTATGATAACTTTGCTACGGGTCATTCATATGGTGACATGAGAATGTAGACACCTTATATGATGAGATCATATAGGATTGTACCAAAATATAAATGAATTTCTTTTATTATCCGTTAAACAAAGGTGTTGACGGCTGATTTTAGTCTCAGGGCAATATGAGAATATTACTCCCGAGACAATCCTCCCTCAATAGTGAATTTGTTCGGTTATAGGGGAACCAAAAGCAAATTTAGAAAAAGACAGATAAATACGCCAATCGACAAAGAGATTTAACGTGGTTCGGCGGATTAGATCCAACCTACGTCCACAGACACAAATTGAATGATACTTTTATTACTGAGATATGCTTCTCTGATATCTCTTGTGTTTACAAGTCTGATGATATTGATCTTGATATTGATTCTGATGCCTCTTACACATACTTTCCCCTTCTATTTATAATAGTGAAGAAATCAGATTCCTTCTCCCACAAGAATTCCTAATCGACACAATTTCCTTTTTCCATAAGGATTTCTAGTCAAAACTACATTTACTTCATTTATCCTATGAGGATTCATAGTCAAAACTATCTTTACTTCCTTTATCCTATTAGGACACTGATTCATCAGTTTACCCCATGAAAGTAGGATAACTTATCATTTTATCCCGCGAAAATAGGACAACTTATATTCTGGAGCATACTTCGCCATATGCTCGGTCTTCATGAGGTCGGTCACAATGGTCATTTGAGCTGAGAATGGTTCTACCGACCTGATAATGCCCGGTCACCCGAACCAAAGTGGTCGGTCACCTACCATCAAGTGCTCGGTCTTTTACTGTTGGTTTTATAACACTCATGTGGTCGGGTCGGCATTAATGATTTCGATCAAGAAGGGATTACCCTTTTACCCCTGCCGTGCTACTTACATAACATGGTGCCTGAAAATACCATCAACATATGTCCCCTAGTTCTCGGTTCCAATGAGTATACAAGTTGGTGCCGGGAACTATATAAAAATGGTGTGCTGATCGCATTGCTTGTGGTCGCTCCAGAAATCACAGAGAAGTTGTCTTCGCCATCAACCAAGTCTTATGTTTCTATCTTCATATCCTCGGTTATTGAAGATGTTGATCCCATTCGGAATGATTCTCCACCTTTAAAGTAAATTATCTCTTGGGTCGTCCCATCAGGAGATGAAGTTCCTTTTGTCGTCCAAACTAAAAATGACTCCTCCTCTGTAATATATGTACCAGAGATTTGGAGGTCCTAACCCCTGACTGATCCAATCTCGATTGTGAGGAGAAAATTTTGCCTCTGAGCTAACGATGATGTGCTCGGTGGCATGTGATCATGTCTTGAGCTGTGTGAGACGCTTGGACCTGGGGGAATGTTACGTCCCCAGTCCAAAGTGACAGACTCGGGGGGACATAACCCGACCCCGAGAGAAATGGCACCTGGACCTGGGGGAATGTTACATCCCCAGTCTGAAGGGCTGACTCGGTGGGACGTAACCCTACCCCGAGCGAAGAGAGGCACTTGGACTTGGGGGAATATTACGTCCCTAGTCTGAAGGGACAAACTCGGTGGGACATAACCCGACCCCGAGCTAAATGACCAAGTGGCCTCGGCGGAATGAAATCCAGCCCTGAGCCGAATAACCAAGTGGCCTCGGCGGAACGAATCCAGCCCCGAGCCGAATAACCAAGTGGCTTCGGCGGAACGAAATCCAACCCCAAGCCAGTAGGAACACTTGGCTATGTGGGAATGTTACGTCCCCAGTCCAAAAGACAGACTTGGTGGGACGTAACCCGACCCCGAGCTGAGAGAAACACTTGGCCTTGGGGGAATGTTACGTCTCCAGTCCAAAAGGCAGACTCGGTGGGACGTATCCCGACCCCGAGCTGAAAGAAATAGTAAGGGTCTCGGCGGAATGAATCCAGCCCCGAGTCAATTAACCAGATGGCCTCGGCGGAACGAATCCAGCCCCGAGCCGATTAACCAGATGGCCTCGGTGAAACGAATCCAGCCCCGAGCCGATTAACCAAATGGCCTCGGCGAAACGGATCCAGCCCCGAGCCAGTTAATCATTTGGGACTTATTCAGAAGGGAAGTAAATTCTCTTTTGAAGCCCTATAGGATTTGGCATGGGCGTCCCCTTGCCAGACCTATTGAAAACAAAAACAAAACTTTGGAAAGTAAAATAAAAAACGGGCGTGACTTAACACTTATCCCAAAACAACAGCACGAATGCCTCAAAACAGCGTCCTGTTCGAGGCCTCCAAAACACAATTATGAACCTTTCAATTTAGAGTCCCGGCGAACCAGGATTTGGATCAAAGATCGTTTAGAATGGTAAGGGCACATCCTCTATACTTAAGGTCACCATGGAGCATGTGTATTGTTTGAGGGCTCCTCCTTACAACGCTGGAGCAAGCATACGCTACGAGGGCACAATCCCTCCCCGTGCTATACTTCTCTTGGATCTGAATGATCAAATAGGTAAGGATCAAAGAATGTCTGAAACATTAAGGGCATATTCCTCCTTATGTTCGGTAACACTGGAGCAAGCAAACGCTACGGGGGTATCATCCCTCCTCGTGCTATGCTTCTCATGGATCCAAATGATCAAATATGTAAGGATCAAAAAGTGTCTGAAACCTTAAGGGCATATTCCTCCTTATGTTTGGTAACACTGGAGCAAGCAAACGCTGTGGGGGTATAAGCCCTCCCTGTGTTATGCTTCTCGCGGATCCGAATGATCAAAGAAATATGGATCAAAGAGTGTCCGAAATATTAAGGGTATATTCCTCCTTATGTTCGGTAACACTGGAGCAAGCAAACGCTATGGGGGTATCATCTCTCCCCGTGCTATGTTTCTCGCGGATCCGAATGATCAAAGAAATAGGGATCAAGAGTGCCCGAAACATTAAGGGCATATTCCTTCTTATGTTCGGTAACATTGGAGCAAGCAAACGCTATGGGGATATCATCTCTCCCCGTGCTATGCTTCTCGCGGATCCAAATGATCAAAGAAATATGGATCAAAGAGTGTCCGAAATATTAAGGGCATATTCCTCCTTATGTTCGGTAACACTGGAGCAAGCAAACGCTATGAGGGTATCATCCATCCCCGTGTTATGCTTCTCGCGGATCCGAATGATCAAAGAAATATGGATCAAAGAGTGTCCGAGACATTAAGGGCATATTCCTCCTTATGCTCGGTAACACTAGAGCAAGTAAACGCTATGGGGGTATCATCCCTCCCCTTTACAGAAGCATTGAAAATGTGATCTGTTGTTTTCTCAAATGAAGCCAGCATCAATAAAGCCAGCATCAATACACTTTTGTCCATTTTTTGAATTCCAAATCTCATGATTCCAAGAACTTCACCCCTAAATGTCATTAGATCTGCCAACAGCATCATATGGCGTATGTCTATACTCATGCCATGAGCTTTCATGGTTTCATTTATCTCATCAATTATGCATATTCTTGCAGCTTCAATTCCCAAAGTCTGCTGCACTTCAAAAATGTGATTAATCGTTGTTTTACATCCATCGATTCCTTCAGCACCCATAACTGGTTGCAGGCCCGTGCCTTCTACCAACAATCGGTACTTTTTCTCTTCTCCTATTTCTTTCACTTTTTTTTCTCATTTTCTTTCTCAGCAATAACAACACGTTCAACAGTTTTTATGCCCTTCATTATAACCATTGGAAGCATATTTTTCAGAGAATGAAGCTCAAAATGAATTTTATTTTTGTCAACTGAAGAAAATTTTCCAACTTTCTGAAATCCAAAACCTTGATATGATGTTGCTTCAGTTTGATTTTTGGAGTTTGTAAAATTGATTCTTTCACAATATCGGCATTGATACCCAAATGGGCATCTAGAATTGTTTCCATTATGTAACATGTGAGCGACTGTGTAGTACGTCATATAAATGGTTGAATCTGATAATGATTCAACCAGGAACTGCAGATCCCAGGGAATACGAGTTCCAAACCCAAACGATCTTGAGCAAGCCCACTGATTCAGCCAGCCTAGTGTGTGTTCAAAGCCATTGCGTGTCTTATCATGGTAGAGATTCATGGACTTTAAGCACTCGTCAGCTAGTTTCTTCCATTCTTCTTCCCCATATGTGATATACCATTAGTCTGTAAGAGCCACGACACACTCATCGCCTGACCTTCAGGTTCACTATATATAATCGCCTCACCTGTTTCTATCAGCTTCCTCCTAATCAATGGCTTAGCTTCCTGAACTTTCATCCCAGTATATTCTCCAACAAGCATGGTACCTTATGTGAATCCTCTCAAGTATGTCAACCTCTTAGCTTTAGCAAGCTTATCTTTCTCATTCTGACTTTTAATTTTCAGATATGTGCGAACTTTTTCAGCAGACTTGTCTCCAAATTCTGGAATGTTGACAATTGGAACAACCTCAAAGGGTAATACCCACTCATCCTTTACGCCAAACTTTGTCCTGAAAGCTGGTCTTGCTTTTAAATCATGCAGCGCCATATAATCATCAGGGGCATCGCTAGGAACACTAGTCACTATCCCTGTACCTTTATCTATTAGAATGGTTAACATATGAAGAGCATATATGACCTTGTTAAATGAAATGGGCGACTTTAAAGGAAGACCAATCAAATCATAACCAATCAATTCAACAACGCAAGTAGGCTTCTTAGGAATCCTAGAGAAATTATGATAAGCCAGGTTAAGAGCTGCTCTCTATGTGACAATTAACACATCAGTTTCGTTGATTTCAAAAGCTCCATATTTCCCATCAGGCAATACCCATGCATTTGTCTGTCCATACATGGTCTCCGGTCTCAAAGTAGCAGCAGCAAGATAGACTTTTTTTACCCTATGGAAGTCAAAATTTAGCAAGGAAATGTTGCAGCACCTCCATCTTGATTAGAGTGTAATCCTGGGGCTGAACTCCTTCGCCACTTGCTCTATCGTGGTCTGCACAAGGCTGGTCATCCAAGGGAGACTATATCATGTATCTTACATCTGTAATTATCTTACCCATTGATTTCAACTTCCTCATCTGCCACTTTAAAAATGAATCAAAGAATGGATTGATCTCTGTAGTTGCAAATGAGCGCCTCCAGTCACAACTCAAACCAAAAGCTTTCAGATCTTCCTTGGCCAATGGTGGAAAAAATTTGAGCCATTTCTCTGGATCCTGGAATTCGGATATCTCACTATCAGAAAGTCCAAAACTGCGCATGATCTCCCACTGGTACACTTGCCCACCAGATTTTGCAGCAGCCTTAGACTTATTGCTCTTAAATTTCTCAGGTGGGGCACCTCCATTTGAATCCTCAGCTTCTGGCTGCGTACTTTCTTCCTCCTCCACTTCTTTGTGAAACACTGGTGGATTCCCAAACTGTTTAATTTCCCTTGCAAGTTTATCAACTAAGGCCTTAATGGGCATACCAGTGCAGTGGAAACCAAATGGAAAAAGCACATTAACACTTTCAATCTATGATACTGTGGGAACACATGAATCGGGGGACGCATGCTGTTCTAGGCTCGCGGCCTAGTTGGGAGTACAGAGTAGCCACAGGGGACTAAACCGGAGAATAATGGAGTCGCCATCCGGTGTGAACCGGGAAAATGAGATTTAAGGCCACACTCACCCCTCGCAAGGGAAGACCTCAAACCGTTGGGTTCGGAATGGTCCCTTACTTATGTCACTTGTAATGAAAGGATTTATGTAATAATTTAATCAAGCTTAAGTAACACTTATTTCCAGGAGTATCATGCTTCTAAATTCATATGCGAAAAAATAAAACTTACACCTAACTCTGCATATATTTCACATCTAAGATTGCATGCTTGAAAATACGTCAAAGTAGCAACGAACATACAACTTCATTAGCATATTGTATTCATGGAAACACAAGTACACAATAACCACGCAAGCACACATAAAAGCGAATCAAATAATGGCGAACATGTGATTTCATAGACATATCATACTTATATGTGCGGAAGCATAAACAAATGGCTATTACGTGTTCATGCGTAAATAAAAGAGTCAATTAAGTACATAATGCAAAAAGACTCTTAAGGATGCAATTAGGCATTAAAGTAAGCATGCTATGATGTGGTGCAAAAGAAGATAACTAATATAGACACATATGCACATGTGATGAAAATGACTCAATTCAGTGTATTCGCGTTCGTGTAGCGTTTGATAACGCGTTCGAACGGTAAACAGAAGGTTCGCATTCGTATAGCGTTTGATAACGCGTTCGAACGATAAACATAAGGTTCGCGTTCGTATAGCGTTTGTAAACGCGTTCGAACGGTACCAGACAGAAAACATGCGTTCGTGCGGCGTTTCAGAACGCGTTCGAACGGGGTTATAGCAGTGACCTCCAAAATGCAGTAAACAACATGACACATACGTGAACAGATGAATATGTGACACCTAACAAATAATAACGGGCTAAAAAAAACGCGGCAAAGCATCGTGGTAAAGGATTTTAACCTCTCAAAGTAGAGGACCTTTACTCGCACTTACTAAGCCCATGCGCCTTTCGTTATAATGCATATGAAGATAAAGATAACTATATGAAATTTCGTATACCCGATTGAACACGTCTTACATTCAACTGAGCATATATCAACTGGCGCGGCAAAGCATCATGGTAAATGATTTTAACCCCTCCAAATAGGGGACCTTTAATCCGACTTACTAAGCTCATGCGCTCGATCGCATCATACATACAAAAATAAAGACAATCATATCAAACTTAGTATGTCTGATTGAACATCTCTTACATCCAACCGAACACACATCAACCGGCGCGGCAAAGCATCGTGGTAAAGGATTTTAACCCCTCCAAATATGGGACCTTTAATCCGACTTACTAAACCCATGCACTCGATTGTATCATGCATACAAATATAAAGACAATCATATCAAACTTAGTATGTCCGATTGAACATATCTTACATCCAACCGAACACACATCGACCGGCGTGGCAAAGCATCGTGGTAAAGGATTTTAACCCCTCCAAATAGGGGACCTTTAATCTGACTTACTAAGCCCATGTGCTCGATTGTATCATGCATACGAATAACATGCAGAATTAAAGTGATGAAAAATAAATAAATCAAAGCAACATAAAATGAAGAAAGTGATGTTTACTCAAACGGTATGTGGAGTTGTATCCCGAGTACAGATCATACTACCGTCCATTCGGAATCGGCTATGAAATTTATGTCCGGGTTTCCATCCGATATACCGTGAGAGTTGACACATCTTTCATTTTATTCCAAAGCCACAACATACAATATTTCGTAATCCATGCATATTTATCTACTCAATGGCCACAACATGCTTCACTCAAAAAATAATTATGCGAACGAAACTCAATAAATAATAAAAATACAACTGAAAATGGATGTGAAAAATACCCTCAGGTCTAACCTTTTATGTCGATTTTCGAACTCGCGTTTCACGGCCGTCGGAAGGGTTAAAGCTCCGTAACTTTTCCGGTTCGCTGGTTCGCGTCTTAGCTCGCTGTTTCGCTGTTTTATCTCCGTTTTGCTGCTTTTTCGGGTGTATTTTCTGGTCACTGTTTCAGGTCTTTTAAGTGAATGTTTTGGGGTATTTAGGTGCAATTTTGGGTGGTGTTTTGCGGCAGTTTCTAAGGTTAATTCGGGGACTGTTTTGGGCTGTTCGGGGACTGGTTTCGTACTATTTTTGGATTGATTTGGTCGGTATTTTGTTTGGCCGGTGAAGGGCGTTTGAAGGCTGAAGATATCTGGCTATGGTGCGTTGGTTTGCTTTATTTTTTTGTTGTTGTTTGTTGCGGTTATGTGAGGCATGGACTGGTTTCGTGAGTGGAGTAGCTTCGTGCGTTGAAGGCGTGAAGAGTTGTCTGTGAGGGACGTACGTGGACTGAGTGGTTTGGGCGTAGCGTGAGTGATGAGTTAGGTGAGGGACGTGCGCTGAGTGCAGGTGTGAAGGTGCGGTGCGTTTCTTGGCTAAGGACAGTGGGTGATCATCATATGATTGTGCGTTCAGGGTGTGGCAAAACTGGGCTGATGAAGTGGATTTATTTCTTATTTTCGTGAGTGAGGAATGAAGGCTGGTGGTTCATGGCATCTGGCTAGTGGCGATTAGGGTTTATTTTCTCTTTGTATTTTTGTGTTTGTAGTTTTTTGTATTTTGGTCGTGAGTGTCTTGTTGGTGCTAGTGCGTGAGGGGAGCAAGGGCTGATTGTGAATTAGCTGATTGAAGGAAAGGCTGAAGGCTTGTCAACGTGGGGCGCATGTGGCTGATTCTTTAATTTGTGTGAGCAGGTGGCTTGCTAAGGGGGGCGCAGGCTGTGAGTGGGCGTGAGCTGTTGAAGACGATTGGTGAGGGCCGTCTTTAGGGTTATTATTTTGTGTGTATTATTGCTGTGAGAGAGATAGCCCCTTAGGGTGTTGGTTTGTGTTTATTTTTATAGTGAGAGGGTAGGGTTTGCATGGATTTGGTGTCAAGCAAGGAAATGATTTGATTGATTGAGAGGACAAATCTTGGCTAGGTTAGGAAGGTTGAATATTTGATTGGTGTTAATTAGGCATTTAATTTGTTAGATTAGGAAGTCAATATTTTTAATTGGTTATAATTGATTTTAATTAGGCATTTAATTTGTTAATTAGGAAGTTAATATATTTGATTTATCTTTATTAGGCATGCAATTTCTTTAATTTGTGTAAGTGTTTTTATTATTTTGGTAGGTGATTAATTAGATTTTTTTTTTTTTTATTTAATTTGGTATATGACTTAATTAATTATTCTATTTAATTTGGTATATTATTTAATTAATATTTAATTTGTTTAGCTCGATCCATGGACGCATCCCAATAACTGCAACTGACAACGGGGGCCTTGACCCTAGGACGCATCCCAATAGCGCTGACAAAATGGGCCTCGACCCGGGGACGCATCCCCAAACTGATGCAGTGGGTCCACAACCCTGGGACGCATCCCAATAACTGCAACCGACAATGGGGGCCTCGACCCTGGGACGCAACCCAATACCGTTGACAAAATGGGCATCGGCCCGGGGACACATCCCCAAACTGATGATGCAGTGGGTCCATGACCCTGGGACGCATCCCAATAACTGCAACCGACAACGGGGGCCTCGACCCTGGGACGCATCCCATTACCGCTGGCAAAATGGGCCTCGGCCCGGGGACGCATCCCCAAACTGATGCAGTGGGTCCACGACCCTGGGACGCATCTCAATAACTGCAACCGACAACGGCGGTCTCGACCCTGGGACGCATCCCAATACCGCTGACAAAATAGGCCTCGGCCCGGGGACGTATCCCCAAATTGATGTAGTGGGTCCACGACCCTGGTACGCATCCCAATAACTGCAACCAACAACGGGGGCATCGACCTTGGGACGCATCCCAATACCGCTGGCAAAATGGGCCTCGGCCCGGGGACGCATCCCCAAAATATGATGCAGTGGGTCCACGACCCTGGGACGCATCCCAAACTTCTGAAGATGATGTATAGGCCTCGTCCCTGGGACTCATCCCCCAAAACTTGATACTGTAGCTGGTGTGGGTCTTAACCCTGGGACTCATCCCCGAAACTAATACTAATGCTGATGTGGGCCTCGCCCTCGGGACTCATCTCCGCAACTGATACTGATGCTTATGCTGAATGTGGGCCTCAACCCTGGGACTCATCCCTACAACTGATTGTAGGCACTGAATATTTGCATATAAGTCCCGATGATGAGTCTCGTATGGAGACACTACCTCTTTGATTCTGAAAGCCGCGGGAAACGGACGTCGGAAGGGCAAAGTTGGAAATTAACATTTGGTCGGATTTAACTCACTTGTTTCGCTTCGGGTTCGCTTGTTGGACCTCTATTTTAAAACACACCAAACCCATTAAATCACATCTCACAAATTAAATAATTAAAACACTTAAAATACATGGCACAAATTAAATTGAATTAAAAATAATTTAAATTAAATTAAATAACTAAATTGAAATTAAACTAAATCAAATTAAAATCCAATCCAATTATAACCAATTAAATTAAATTATAATCAAACTAAATACACATATAAATTAATTGATTTTGTTTCCTAATAAATCCATGCATAGAAATCCTAACCCTACCCTCTCACTATATAAACAACAACAAAACCTAGACATCCTCTGGGACGGCCAAAAGATAAAAAACCCTAAAGCTTCCCTCGTCTCGGCTCTTTGATACGATTCTCTCTCTCGGCAGCAGCCACAAAAACAACCATTCTCTCTTCATCCAAACTCCTTCATCAGCTATTCACAAACCCTTCGCAGCCCTCTCTCTCTCTCACACGGTGACAAACCCTAATACTCTCTTTCTTCTCTACTTTCTTCATGCCATTAACAGCCACCTTCAACGCCTAAGACACTCCACGCAGCCCTTGCTTCAGACAGCCACGCCCTTCTCATCAACAAACACCAACAAACAAGACAAACCAGCCTTAACCCTAAACACGTGAATAATAGTAATGCCCCCACCGAACCAAATTCAGCAACCCAAGCCATGACTTACACGACAAACCCTCCACTAGACTGACCTTCTCACGAAATCAATGACCAGCGAACGTCTGGCACGCCATTTAAGTCATGCAGCCCTCACCATTCGTGTTTCTCCAATAGCCAAAGTGACTGCCCCACGCACATAGACCCTAGCCTGGGTACTTCACGCATAAGCTCCCTTCATGTCTCCACAAGCTGCCCTCAACATCTTACGCAAAAAACCTTCACACGCTATGGCCCTCAACACCTCACTCAAGCCACTCACATACTGAACTCACAGCACACACTCAAAAGCCTGCCACAAGCAACTCTCTCGCATCAACACGTACCCCTAGCACCCAACAAACAAAACCCTTAAATTGCCGCATCACAAGCCTAGTCTCAACACGCCCCTTTGCCTTCATCGAACCCATGCACGCCACAACCCCAACTTCACTCAAAATAAGCCAAAACACACCACACTCTATTAGCCGTAACAAACAAATCTAAAACTCACCAACTGACCTGGCCACGCAACCCTCATCTACTCTCACAGGTAAGCCATCAAGAAGCTCACGCACGTTCACGCCACTCCCTCTCCACGCCTAGCCACATGCCCCTTCTCACGCCACCTAAAAGCCCACTCACACCCCACTCACCGACATCACCCTATTCAACTCCACGCAGCCTTGCTTCTTCACGCAGCTGTGCCCCACCCAACACTCACCAATTGCCTTAACAAACGCAACCAGCCCCCACAATAATCCACGCCAATAGTCACGCACCATAAACCCCTTGCACACTGCCCTATCCAGCTATTCCCCTCACAGCCCAAAACTGCCGCAAACCTTACCTATCTTCTTTCGTTTTTATTTTATTTATTTTAAAATATTATTGCATGAGAGTCGTTTGAAGCATGATGTGATTGTTGGATGAGCAGGATATGTGTTCCCTTTTGTGGTATATTGGATGGAAACCCGGTCGTAAATTCCGTAGCTGATTTCGAATGGACGGTATTGCGGTCTGCACTCGGGATACAACGCCACGTACCACTTAAGATACATATATCTCGTCTCATCCAAATTTGTATTTGAGCATGTCATAGTTCTAGGCCGTTTATTTATTATTTTAAGCATGATTTAATTTAGTCTTGTTATTTAATTTTCAAAGCATGATTGTGTTATTTAGGCATGTTGTTTCTTCATTCTTTATGCATGATGTTTCGTTTAGTTTATGTTTATGTTTAATTAGTTATTTGTTTACTTTGTTTTAATGGTTCAATATGCTCGTTGTGTTATATTGCGTGGAGTTATTTGGATGAAAGCATTTAAGATCTAAGTACCCTTGAGCATGATTATTGAGTAGACTCGGTTGATTAATTGCACAAATCATATCATCACAAGTGACATAAGTAAGGGTTCATTCCGAACCCAACGGTTTGAGGTCTTCCATTGCGAGGGGTGAGTGCGGCCTTAAATCTTTGTCCCGGTTCACCGGTGGCGACTCCATGTTATTTCGTACTCCCAACTAGGCCGCGAGCCTAGAACATCGTCGCCCAGGTTCTGTGTCCCACAGTCTGGCGACTCCACTGGGGATAAGAGAATTGGCCCCGAAATCATGTCTTGTGATGTGTATAATTTGTGCATTAGTTGACCGTTTCTATAGTTGGTTGAGAGAGATCAATCAAAGGCATTGTCATAAACCCGTATGAGAGCGATAGTTGTATATCCTATAGAAGTT
>SKCR01007489.1:0-55803 GCA_019454045.1 Zanthoxylum bungeanum | reverse complement strand
TATTAAAAAATTAGATTTGGGTGTTTGGAAATGTTTGGGGATAAATTGGGAGCAATTTGGAGCTTGAAAATTGGATTTTCCAACTCTTTGGAAGAAATTGGTGCGCCAAATTTTAATTATTGGTACGACAATGAAAAAATAAATGCTACAGTGCGCTACAGTAAACGTGCGCACGATGCGCGCTGATCTTGTTTTTTTTAAATTTTTTTTTTTTTTTAATTTTGAGTCTTTCATATTTTTATTCGCTCTAAATTTTTTTCCCTATAAACTCGTAATGGAATATAGTATCCTATCTAATTAATTAAAATAAATTAATGCTCTATATTCACTGGTTAGACTAGTTTTCACTGTGCGGGATCCTGATCAGATTCTAGGAGATTTGGATCTGCCCCAACAAATGTGACTATGATAACTAATGTGAATAAGATCACAAGTGTGACTAAAGGTCGATAATGTGACTGAGATCGCAATTGTGATTGTGTTCGATGTGATTGGGTGTTAAATCCCCGATGTTTATCATGTTTAGCATAGTCATACAGTTCGTGCATGTGATGTTTCAGGTACATAAATGGCATGTTTGTGTGAACCGAACCTTACAAGTCAAGTTTAGATCTCATGTAAGAGATTGAAACTTCATCATTTTGTGTTCGTCTTGCGTTCGTCCTATCGTTCAAACACAACCAGCATTCGCGTTTGTGATGTTTTTTCGTGTTATTTGAATACAACTTCCTAGAGAGTTTTCATTTGAGTTGCGTTCTACAGTTGACTTGCACGCAACCTTCCAGAGTGCTAGTGTTCGTGTGAAGTTCTTCATTTAGTTTAAATGCGCATTTGAAAAATTATGTGGGTTCGATGGGCGTTCAGACGACCCTTTGATTTTTATATAGAAAATTCTAGAATTTCGGCCCACTATAAATAGGGCCCTTTAGATATTTTCTTCATCTTCCTTCTCACGTCTCTCTCTCTCTCTTAAAACCTCATGTTAGCTATTCAAATAATGCTAGGATCTTGATGATTCTCATGCATTTCCAAGCATATAAATAAGTAAGTGAGCTCATTCTTCTTCACTTTATCATTTGTTTTCCATTTCACCATGGATTTCTCAAACTTGGGTGAAACATATGCATGACTCATTCCGATTTCTTATGATTTTGAATGATTAGCAAGTTAATTATGCTTAGATAAGTGTCTGATAACATGATATATGCATGATTTGAGTGGAATCACATTATATGCCATAGGTTGGGTAAATCCTAAAAATTGGGGGTTTTGTCATGTCATAAAAATTATGAATTGGGTTTGATTCCATGTTGCATGATATGTTAGTTTGGTGATAATTAGTATTGAGTAAGTATGTAGGGTTTAGCCGCGAACTATCCCTTTGTGTTGTTATTGGATGATGTAATCGAGGGTCGGGCTGGTGTTGTCATGAGATGCCCATTTCCGGACTTGGTTTGTATTTTCCCCACGTTACATTTCAGAATATTGGGAAAAGCCTTAGGTTCCCTTGTTAGTATGAGTAAAACACATAATTCATATGCATGATTAGGATTGATATGTTCGAGTATGCTAATCGTACTTGAACACATGATAGATTCCACGTAGAGGAATCCTTCCAGTTCCATTTGAGCACGCGTGCATTAGGACACCTGTTTTGTGGGTGAATGCTACTCATTTCCTTATGTTTTCCAGCTATTTACGTTTACGATATACTTTAGTTTCAGTATATGTGATTCAATCTACGTTTTACGTCTTATGTTTCAGTTCAAGTTTTCTGTTTAAGAATTCAACTATGTTTTCAGCTACATACTCAGTTTATGGGTTCAGCTTATATCTTCAGCTCATGAGTTCATATTACATTTTCAGTTTACAATTCAGTTTACGTCATATGTCACATGTCACATGTCCGTAATATATGTTCCAATTTGTGAGATTTCATTTAGAAGTATTGGTTAGGGTTCTGTTCGGACAACGCTCATCCTATAGTTATTCTAAAATAAGTAATAGATCTCGTACGAGTATTGTTTGCATAAGTCAGTGCACATGTTGTTTATGTGTATGATTCCATGTTTTATGTTCTCAGTCGAAGTGCATGTATATAGTTTTCAGTCTTTGATAGATATGATTTTGAATACGTTTCAATTTACGATTGATGTCTTTTCAAGCGTCAGGATTTCAGTTTACAGTTAACGTTTTCATAATCAAGTTTTCATGTTAAAAGAATGTAGTTCGTGTTTCCAGCTCATGAATGATGTTTATAAGTTTTAATGAACATGTCTTACAAAAATAAGAAAAAAATATTTTCAAACCTGAATATAGTATCGCCCCATCAGCGTGTCTAATGGTTTCAGATAACCCTCTTAGGCCATTACTAATATAATGATACCATGTCGCTGATGTAATGATACCATATGCCGATAATTTACATACATTGTGATTGTCAATCTACAATTGGTATGACACATAACATATATATAATATTAAGTCTAGATATATTCGTCGTAGACACAACACTATTAGATAATTACTCTTTATTGGAATTATTTCTATTGACTATGTGAGGTCAAAGAATAATATTACAGATCTGTTAACCAAATGATTAAATAAAGAAGCTGTAGAGAAATCATCGAGGAGAATGAGAGTAAAATCCATAAGATAATAAGTCAAAACAAAGTAATACCAACCTAGCTGACTAGAGATCCCAATAACTAGGTTCAAATGGACAACCTAATTTTAAATACCTTATTAGATCACTATAGAGTTTACTCTCATGTGAGGGTTATCTTATTGTCCATTTCTATGATGAACTAGCGATGCTCATATAATGTAGGGTGAGCTATGCTCTGAATATTTTTTATGCTTTTGGAATCCAAGCGGAGTAATGCGATTTATTTTTAGATTAAGAAAACACATATGTGAGAGAAAAGTGAAGCTACTTTAAAGAGAATTGTAAGATTTTCAATAAACTCTTGAGAACCAGACAATGTTCTGTAACGACCGGTAGTTTTTACTACTGCATACAGCGGTACTATTGCGTACGAGATGAAGGCACATAAAATAAATTATGTTGAGACTCAAATATACTTATGGACAATCGGTAAATCCCTCGAAGTCCCGAGACGAGACTGTACAATATTCTAATTTAGACATCCCGTGGTATTTGGGGCATAACTTTTTCATAAAAACTCCAATTTTTTATGAATTTTATATCATCGGAAAGCTGAGATCGAGACCTACAACTTCCGCGTTGAACATTTTCCCAAATTCGAACCAGAAACTGGTCAAAAATATAAGTCAAAATTCGGATAAATAGTGATTTCGGGGTCAAATTGAAAAATCTCAAACCTTCTACATCTTTCCACACTATTCTCCATATTTCCAAATATCAAAAAGGCCCTAGTATATAAAGGCACACTATTCACAAATACACAAAATTTGAAGCAAAAATGGAAAAGAAAGAATAAAATGTCGAGAGGAAGAGGAGAAAGAAAAGAGAATAAGAAGAAGAAAAAAAAAAGAAAAAGAAGAAAGAAGAAGGAGGAGAAGGAAGAAGAAGCAAAGTGATCATGACAACCATTAAAGACCTTGGAAGAGTTGAGATCCAACAAAAATAAGGTAATGAAACTAGACCCAAATTTCAAGTTATGAGATTTTAGCAAATTGATGTTATGGTAGTTGCAGTGGCATATTATGTGTTGCACATTAGTGGTTAATTAGTAAAGAAATGGGTTATGTGGTAAGTTGTCTAAGTTTGGAAAATTTAAAGAATTAGTTAGTAATGATGGTTAGGTGGTTAAATGAGTGATTGATGATGATAAAATAATAGTTTAGTATGTGTGTAGTTGATGTAATTTGATGGATTGTGTATTGGAAGTGTTATGGAAGCTTTGAAGATGTTTTTGGGTATAACTTGTGAAGTATGTGAGATGGATTAAGAGTTGTTTGATGATGAATTGGTGGTTAATAAATGTGAAATAGAATGATTTATGATGTATTGAACATTGAATTTTAGTGTGGAAATGTTGGTATGTGATGCAATGTGATGATTGGTGCATTGGATGAACTTGAAGGGGTAAAACAAAAATCCTGGAAACCCAGGTAGTGTCGCGACGCGGAAGGACTTTGCGTCGCGATGCAAGAGCTAGGGTTTGCCTCACGACGCGAGGCACATAATTTCCCAGAATCAGTTTTAAAAACCCCCAGTTCTGCCCTAGCGTGTTAGAGACCACCCTTAGGGTCTCGTATCAGTTTGTAAACATATCATAATCAAATTATGATCATCATAAGCCTCGTGTATATAATATATATATATATATATATCTTTAAGTATTGTGAAGTATCGAGGATTATTCTACTACGTTAATGCTAATTAAGTTCCCAATCATAGGTTATCCACAAGAACCGTAATCTCCTTCGATAAGGGACCCAGTGCCAGCCAGATTCCAAAACAGTGAGTGAATATATTTTTCTCTAAGTTGTTTCTTTTTTATAATAGTTTTCAGTAACATACCTACTTTTCCTATAATTAAGGTGTTAGCCAAGTTTGTTTTTATATCATATATGATTTAGCATGTTTTGAGAAATATTTTAGAAAAGATATGTTTTCAGTTTGAGCTTTATATTTTCGGGGCATGAGGGAAAAACTCACCCCAGTATGTAACTTGATACAATTTGGAATTGACGGACATGGACATGTGCACATGTAGATGACTGAGGGGACGTCGATACGTAACGCCCTCAGATTATAGAGCAGGGCTAGGGGGACGGCGATACGTAACACCAATAGACCCTAATTTCAGAGCTTGGGTGGTAGCATAGATCCGCACCCCCAGTTCTAGTTTGTGGCTTGGGGGACAGCGATACGTAACGCCTCAAGACCACCAGTTTCAGAGACAATAGTGACATGTTTTGGGGGACGACGATACGTAACGCCCCAAAGTCATGAATTTGCACTACTGGCTACAATTAGGCGTATGAGAGACGGCGATACGTAACGCCCTCATACGTCAAGATTTTCAGATACAGAGCAGCTCACAGTTATCAGATTTTTAGAAATGCAATTTTCAGAAACAAGATTTTAGAAATAGCTTTCAGAAACCAGTATTTCAAAAGCAGTTTTCAGAGAGAAAAGTTTTATTAAAGAGATTTCAGATGGAGTTTTCAGAAAAGAGATTTCATATGAAGTGATTTTCTGAAACTTTAGTTTAAAAAACTAATGTTTTGATATGAATATTTCAGTTTTCTTGTCCACTCATTTAGATCGAACAACGATCTAACCCCCAACTCACAGTTTCTATGGTTACAGGTTTTCTTGGATGACGAGCTCGGAATGACAGATACTGATGCAGTCACTAGGGTTTGGAGTTCACTAGTTCAGAGTCAGAGAGCATAAGAGTTCAGTCAGAGTCGAAGTAAAGTTGCATGCATACATTAGTGTTGTATAAGTCATTATAAGTGTCCATTAAAGTGTTGTAAAGAGAAGTATATTTGAGTACACAGTTATGAGTAATAAAAGCATTTTATGTTGATTGTGTTGGGCTATGGTCTTTGTGCATGACTTTGCATTTAGATGGTTTAGTAGTGAAGAATATAGTCGGGAAGCTAGAGCCTTAGGGGGATAGGCCAGCCTATTCCATGTCGGTAACATCCTCGAAAGGGGGATGTTACAAAGATGGTATCAGAGCATGGTCTAGTGAGTTAGTGACTGCAGTGGGTAGAGTGTTGGGGTCTTGTATACTTAGTATGTCCAGGATACCAGTATGCGAGGCACTACCTCTCCAGTATCCGATCCTCGAGTATGTCCTCAAGATCCACAAACAGGTTAGTAAATATTTCCAAGCCATCTGAATCATTTTTCCTTACTCTAGCTAGGAATCATTCTGTAATCATCCTAGATTACTCCCCGAAGTTCAGTACAAGCTAGAGAACCATATTATATGTTCCAAAGAAAGTTATTCAAGAATTAAAGAGAAATAAAAAGCTCTAAGAGAAGTAAGGAAAGTGTAAGAATGATTAAGTAGTCAGAATTAAGAAAAGATAGAGATACAAGATCAGATCAGAAAGAAAGTGCAGGAACCTATAGTAGCCAAGAGAATAGAGAAAACCCCAACAAGTTTTAGAGTTGCCTGGTAGATATAACATCCATTCCCTCATTAGGAAATCTTTTTAGACGGATCAAATAGCCTTCGAGTACCTTGAATAAATAGCGAGTTTCCCGGGTAACGGAGAATAGTCAGAGGGTAATAGAAGTAAGAAACCCAGATTAGTCTTGAGGGCCCCAATGGACCTAGATGCCAAAAAGGATTTAGAGAACTCCAGATACCCAAACCCCGACCCAGATCCCCAAGCAAGAAATAGAAACAGTTAGTTACTTTACCCCCAGCAATCTGATACGAGACAAGACCTCAAACTATTTAGTATTCGAACCCCCCAGTGGCACCAGATAAGGAAGTTGCCCTGATAGAGCCTACCTCATACCTACCTTACATGAGGAATAGACCCTACCAGGACATAGAGCACCAGGATAAGGATACCGAAGCTCGTCGAGACATAAGATGTTTACCCTAGTCCTTACCAACATAGGCATAGATGACCATAAGAAATCTGGCAAGAGTTCACGTAGGATCTTGGAGGGTAGATCACCCGGAAAAAGATTAAGGAAGTTTCGAGGATATTAGGAAGAGAACCCAATATAGCCCAAATAACAAGACAAGTCAGCACATGGTTTGCAGCATTAGTAAAAGTCCACATGATAGACCAATACGGTAGAACCTAAAGATCAGCACACCAACCAGTAGAAAACCATGGAAGTATAAAAGAACAGACCCGTGAGGTTGGGGATATTTAGAAGTGAAGAAGGTACTAGTATGGACTATATAACAAAGTGCCATAATTGTGATTGGTGGCAAGAGCAAAGGATAGAGATTTAAGAAATAGCCAGAAGAGTGAACCACCACTTGTCTCAGTATCATGGCGTAGAGAAAATGAATAGGATATGGAGACAGCAAGCAGGAAATAGAAGTGGCAAAAAGATTCATTATGTACAGTGAAATCAGAAAAAAAGTTTGGAGTAGGGGTGAACACTAGGTCGGGTCAAACCGTAACCCGACCCGACCCGACCCGAAATACGAATGACCGAAGCCCCATATTTAAGAGTTATTTAGGTTAATTTCGGGTGTTCTGACCCGAACCACATTTTTCGGTTCGGGTCATGATTTCGGGTGTTAATTTCGGGTTATGAACCGACCCGATAAAGAAAATGGTTAGTATATATAAGCTTCTAAAAAATTAGGGATTTTCATTTCTCTTACCCTTCTTCCCCTTTCTGAAACCTAGATCGCCGACTTATGATTCCGCTTCTCCCATTTCTTCCTCTTAGACTCTCACTTTATTGCTCACTTCACTTGCTCTATCCTTTCTCATTTTTCTCTTTCCGACTCTCTCATTTCTTCCTCTCTGTTGATTGTTGAGATTGAGGCGTGGGAGTTGACAAGATTCAAGCCAAGCAAGCTCCTAACTGCAAAGTGCCAAGGTATGAGACTATGAGCAAAGAGGTATAAATTGAATAATCATGCTTGTAGATACACTCAATCAATAGGCTTTGCAAAGAGGTATAAATTGAATAATCAAGCTGATGTTGAATGTTGACAGGCTTTGCATTTTTTGACAGGCTTTGACAGACTTATGCTATTTGACAAGCTTTGCATTTTTTGCTTGTTTTAACATTACTAGTTTGTTTAATGTTATTCTGTTTGATTAATCCTCATGTTATATTTAGCCATGCAACTCTACAATCTGTATTAATTGGCATCTTTACTGCTTGACAGAAAAATTATTTTCTCAATAGATGCATGAATCATTTCTCAACTATTTATATGTTCTAGTGAAATTAGATTTGAGATAATCAACGTTTTAGCTAATTATTTTTAGTGAATGTGCTATTTTTTTTACAACAGGCAGAATTATTTCTATTTTGCACTGATAATATATATTTAGAATATTTATTTTGTTAGTGGGTGGTCCAATGATGTATATTAATTATATTTTTGTGCTATATTACTAGGGTGAATGGAAGCATCAGAAGACCCAAAGAGTAAGGAAATTGAAATTTGTTTAAGCGAGGAAGAGAATGATGAAGCCACAAATATTACGGATACTTCTACTGTTCCTACTAAAAGTAAGTCCTCAATTCCTAAAAAGAGGAAATATTATAGGAAGGCAAAACCTAAGTCGCAAGATTCTAAATCTTCTGATTTTTCTGTTTGGGACCATTTTGAAAAGATAATTGTTGATGGTGAACAAAAAGCCAAGTGTAATTATTGTGGGTTTGAGTATATGGCAGACTCTCATTGCCATGGTACTTCAACTTTGCGTACCCATATAAAAGTGAGATGTAAGAAGTGCCCTTATATAATTATTGATCCAAAACAAAAACATTGAAAATTGAGAAACTGAATGATGGCACAGGGTCGGGTAGCTTAAAATCAGTCCATTTTACTGTTGAAGAAGCTAGAGTTATGCTTGCTAGGATGATAATAGTTGATGAGTTACCATTTAAAACGGTGGAAGGGGAGGGGTTTAGGAATTATTCTCAATATTTAAATCCCGAATGATTGTTCCTTCTTGCATGACTGTAGCAAGAGATTGTTTGAAAATGTATCAAAATGAGAAGAAAAAATTGAAAAATGTAATTAAGTCTCAACGTGTATGTCTAACCACAGATACTTGGACTTCAATCCAAAACTTGAATTATATGTGTCTGACAGCCCATTGGATAGATGATGATTGGCAGTTTCAAAAGAGAATTCTAAATTTTTGTCAAGTGCCTAATCACACGGGGGAGACAATTGGTAAATTCATCGAGGCTTGCATGTTAGATTGGGGAATTGATAAGATTATGACCATCACTGTGGATAACGCTAGTTCTAACAATGGTGCAATAAGGTATATTACAAGGAAAACTAAAGATTGTCCTACCACTGTTTTAGGTCATAAATTTCTTCACATGAGGTGTTGTGCACATATTGTTAACCTTATTGTAAAAGATGGCTTACGAGAGAATAATGAATCGATTGAGAAAATAAGAAATGCAGTAAGATATGTGAGGTCATCCCCAGCTAGGTAATTGAGTTTTAAAAGTAGTATTGATAGGGAGAAGATTGAGTCTAAAAGCCTTTTATGTCTTGATGTGGAGACTATGTGGAATTCTACTTATTTGATGTTAGAAGCAGCTGAGATTTTTGAAAAAGCTTTTTTTAGGTTGGAAGATGATGATCCTAGGTTTAGATTGTATTTTGATCGGGTTAAAATTAAAGGACCTCCTAGGTTGGATGATTGGAGTCGATGTAGATGCTTAGTGAAGTTCTTGGAAGTGTTTTATGATGTTACACTTGCATTTTCGGCTTCATTACATGTGACAATAAATAATTTTTTCAGTGAATTTGTTAGAATTCAAACCATATTGCTTGAATATGCTAAAAGTGGTGATATATTGCTTGAATGTATGGCAATTAATATGAAAAGAAAATTTGACAAGTATTGGGAGAATCATACAAAAGTGAATTGAGTGTTATTTGTTGGTGTTGTTCTTGATCCAAGGTGTAAGATGAAATATGTAAAGTTTTTTCTTTCTCAAATTTAATATGTTTCTAAGGCTATTGATGTTGAGAATCGAGTACGACATGCTTTAAATGACTTGTAAAAGTATTTTAAGGATGATTTATCCATGGGATCATCTAGTAATAGGGTGAGTGTGCCAGTTAACAAAGAAACTATTTTGGTTGATAAGAATGATTTTGGTGGAGAAGCTCGAAAGTTACTCAATTTTCAATTCCAAAAGTATTTGTTGGATGAACAAGTGTGGAGACTCAATGTGACTTGACTAGATATCTGTCGGATGGGTGTGAGGAAGATTCTGTAACTTTTGATTTACTGAACTGGTGGAAAGTGAATTCTTCCAAATTCCCAATCCTCTCTAAGGTAGCATGAGTGTATTGGCTATTCAAGTCTCTACAATGGCTTCTGAGTCGGCTTTAGCACAGGTGGAAGGATAATTGATCCATTTAGAAGTTCATTATCTCCTAATACAGTTGAAGCATTAATTTGTTCTCAAAATTGGTTGCAATCTAAGCCGAATGAAATTGATATTCGAGCTGCGATGGATGATGTGCAAAAGTTTGAGGAATTCGCAACAGGTAATGTTTAGTTTAAAAATATTGAAATTAATATTTACTTGACATAAGCCAATGTGATTTCTAATAAATTGTATTTTTTTTTCATTGTAATGTTACTTTTGTAGAATTGATGGGATCAAGTTCCACGTATACGATTGAGCCTAACTTGCTTTATGACGATGTGAACGAGAATGTCGATTCTGGTGATGAATTCATATAAGGTTATATGTGTTATTATTTGATGTTGTTTCTCTTTAGATATTGAATGTATTTATATTTATGAACAATACTATTTTCATTGCTATTACAGATAATTGACTCATAATATTGTTTGATGTTTAAGTTATTGACATTTGGAATTAAAACTTTTGATGAACAATGGCGTGGCTGCTGTTTTGTCCCTTAAAATTTGCTATTTTAATCATTCAGTGGGAAGCTATTGATTGATCATATTTTGTATTCAGTTTAAATTTTAAATGATCTTATTTTGCAAGGCTTTTGATATTTGGTTGTACTACTATCAAGAAATATAGCAGTATGATTTGTATTCAGTATGATTTTGCAAGCTTCTGGATTTACTGATTTAGAGACAGTCATACAGTTTACTGGTTTTGTCACTTTTATTGTATTCCCATTTTGTTTTTGTTTAGTTGGCATTGAGTGAAATACTGAAATTATAGAGCCAACTAAAATGCTTAAATAGCTAATTATTTTCACAAACATTTTAAGCAAATAGCTAATAATTTTCACAAGTTACAAACCGCCAACCCTCACCTCTCAAACCGTTAAACCGTCGAACCAAACAGTCGCGGTTTGATGATGGAAATTTGCGGTTTTAGTTTCTAATTTCCTAAACCGCCAACCCGCGCGGTTTGAACAGAAAAATAAAAAAACCGACCCGAACCGCACCGCGATTATCCCTAGTTTGGAGACAGTAAGATAAGTGAAGACCTCGGAGAAATCAATAAAGAGTAATAAATCTTGAGATATGGAGTGGTTGACCAGGTCCTCGCGGAACCAATGATGACCCTCCCAACCCTCGTTAGACATCAGCAGCATATGTGGATCATGAACAAGTATAATGGAAGAAAACATGAACAAAATACCTTCAGACATAGTTTAAGAACATAATAAAAGTAAGAGACAGTACTGGATCAAAAAGTTAGGAAGAAGTTGTTCAGATGGTATGGTACAGGGATAAAGTAGTAGTCAAGTAACAACTAGGATACAAAGGAACCAGTGCTAGACACAGTAATAGATAGAAAAAGGAAAAGATATCATTCGGATAAGGAACCAGAGACAGATACCACGAGAGTTCTTAGTATAGCATAAGACAAGCAGAAGGCAAGAAGAGTGCAAAGGAAAAAAGATTAGAAATAAAGTTGTGGAGGTGCAGTGACGGTAGTAGAAGATACTTAGTAAGTAAAGACAAAGTGTGTAACTACAAGATTTCGTAGTATCGAAATGCAACCAAAGATTCCTTACGTGTCAGTTCACTTAAAGCATGTTAAGTACCCAGCCTCAGACTTAGTTGACCAAACTACTACAGGTTTGGGACGACCAAGCCACAAGTATGGGTGGTTTGGTAGATGTATCAAATATTACGGAATCAATGAGATAAATTGCTACAGAGTTGCAACTAGAATATGGAGTGAATCCTTAAGGTATGACATGTGTACGCATATTTGGGTGATAACCTTTGACAGCACTAGACTTTGGAGAACAAGTCAGTGAGGAGCACCGAAACCAGACTTATAGTAGCATTGAAAATAAGGGTATGAAGAAAAGAATGGATTATAGTCGGGACTGAATCACCAACACCCCCGTTTATAGCAAGAATGCAGTTTAAGTAGAAATGTCCATACAGTTCAGCCCCCAGCGAAACTACCAAACCCAACTTTCTTAGTACAAACCCATTAAGTGGACAATAAGAGAGGAAAAAGGTACATAAGGAGTTAAAACCTGCATTACAAAGTCTTAAGTTATACAGATAAGCAGATACAAGAAATTGTAGAGAGAAACCAGTAGGCAGCCTAATATAGACACATGTACGTATGTACCTTCCAGGGTCAAAGCCATAGTAAAAGAGCCGTAAGTAAAGTTGAAAAACCTAGTCCAATAGTTATGCAGATTACGTAAAAGAGCATAGAGTTCTTAGTAAGAAGATTCTTAAAATAGATCTTTTATGGAATAAATATAAGAAGTCTTGACAGTCAAGAAATTGAAGGAGTGGACATAAACCACAAACCTAGAATCATTCAGAACCGATAACTTATGCGGGCAATGGGCTAAAATAAACAGAGTATAATAAGAGATTTAGGAATGAGCTACTTGGTGCATCATAAGGATTTTAGCATGGCCGTAGTGTAAAGTAACCAGCAGAAGTTATAGGAACAGAGGATGAAGAGTCCCACTCTCGATTAAGAATTTAGAAGTACAAGGTATGAAACAGAAGCCACGATTAGGGAAAGACTAAGGCAAGCGTGAGTTAGTTTACAGGGAAGTAAGAGTTCTAGCAGGTAAAACAAGATGATTTCGAGTATGAAGTCAGTTAAGGCTGATGGTCTGGAGAGAAGCCGTGAACCCGAGGGGTATGTGGTGAGATCCTAAGTTTAAAAAAAGGATTCGAGGATGAATCATATTTAAGGAGGGAAGAATTTGTAACGATCGGTAGTTTTTACTACTACATACAGCGGTACTGTTGCTTATGGGATGAAGGCACATAAAATAAATTATGTTGAGACTCAAATATACTTATGGAATGACTTTGGGGACAATCGGTAAATCCCCTGAAGTCCCGGGACGAGCTGTACAATGTTCCCCTTTAGACAACCTGTGGTATTTAGGGCGTAAATTTTTCATACGAACTCCGATTTTTTATGAATTTTATATCGTCGGAAATCTGAGATCAAGACCTACAACTTTCACGTTGAACATTTTCCCAAATTTGGACCAGAAGCTAGTAAAAAATGCAAGTCAAAATTCGGATGAATAGTGATTTCGGGGTCAAATTGAAAAATCTTAAACCTTCTACATCTTTCCACACTTTTTTTTCCATATTTCCAAATATCAAAAAGGCCCTAGTATAAAGGCACACTATTCACAAATACACACAAAATTTGAAGCAAAAATAAAAAGAAATAATGAAATTCCGAGAGGAAGAGGAGAAAGAAAAGAGAAGAAGAAGAAGAAGAAGAAGAATAAGAAGAATAAGAAAGAAGAATGAAAAGAATGAAGAAGAATCAAAGTGAGCATGGCAACCATTAAAGACCTTGGAAGAGTTGAGATCCAACAAAAATAAGGTAATGAAACTAGACCCAAATTTCAAGTTATGAGATTTTAGCAAATTGATGGTATGGTAGTTGTAGTGGCATATTATGTGTTGCACATTAGTGGTTAATTAGTAAAGAAATGGGTTATGTGGTAAGTTGTCTAAGTTTGGAAAGTTTAAAGAATTAGTTAGTAATGATGGTTAGGTGGTTAAATGAGTGATTGATGATGATAAAATAATAGTTTAGTATGTGTGGAGTTGATGTAATTTGATGGATTGTGTATTGGAAGTGTTATGGAAACTTTGGGGATATTTTTGGGTATAACTTGTGAAGTATGTGAGATGGATTAAGAGTTGTTTGATGATGAATTGGTGGTTAATAAATGTGAAATGGAATGATTTATGATGTATTGAACATTGAATTTTAATATGGAAATGTTGATATGGGATGCAATGTGATGATTGGTGCATTGGATGAACTTGAAGGGGTAGAACAGAATCCTGGAAACCCAGGTCGCGTCGCGACGCGGAAGGACTTTGCGTCGCGACGCAAGAGGAAAATGGCAACATGATTCTGGACGTTGAGCGTTGCGACGCGCAAGGGTTTGCGTCGCGACGCGAGGCACATAATTTCCCAGAATCAGTTTTAAACCCCCAGTTCTGCCCTAAAGTGTTAGAGACCGCCCTTAGGGTCTCGTATCAGTTTGTAAACATATCCTATATCAAATTATGATCATCATAAGCCTCGTGTATATAATATATAGATGTATCTTTAAGTATTGTGAAGTATCGAGGATTATTCTACTACGTTAATGCTAATTAAGTTCTCAATCATAGGTTATCCACATGAACCGTAATCTCCTTCGACATGGGACCCAGTACCAGCCAGATTCCAAAATAGTGAGTGGACACATTTTTCTCTAAGTTGTTTCTTTTTATAACAGTTTTCAGTATCAGACTTCTTTTTCCTGCAATTAGGGCGTTAGCCAAGTTTGTTTTTATATCATATATGATTTAGCATATTTTGAGAAATATTTTAGAAAATAAATGTTTTCAGTTTGAGCTTTATGTTTTCGGTGCATAAGGGAAAAACTCACCCCAGTATGTAATTTGATACATTTGGAATTGACGGACAGAGACATGTGCACATGTAGAGGACTGAAGGGACGTCGATACGTAACGCCCTCAGATCCTAGAGTAGGGCTAAGGGGACGACGATATGTAACGCCCCTAAACCCTAGTTTTAGAGTTTGGGTGGTAGCATAGATCCGCACCCCCAGTTCTAGTTTGTGGCTTGGGGGACGGCGATACGTAACACCCCAATACCATCAGTTTCAGAGACAGTAGTAACATGTTTTGAGGGACGACGATACGTAATGTCCCAAAGTCATGGATTTGCAATGTTGGCTACAGTTAGGCGTATGGGGGGACGGCGATACGTAACGCCCTCATACGTCAAGATTTTCAGATACAGAGCAGCTCACAATTATCAGATTTTCAGAATTGCAGTTTTCATAAACCAGAGTTTAGAAATAAATTTCAGAAACCAGTATTTCAAAAGCAGTTTTCAGAGAGAAAAGTTTTATTAAAGAGATTTTAGACGGAGTTTTCAGAAAATAGATTTCATATGAAGTGATTTTCTGAAACTTTAGTTTTAAAAACTTAATGGTTTAATTTGAATATTTCAGTTTTCTTGTCCACTCACTTAGATCGAACATCGATCTAACCCCCCACTCCCAGTTTATATGATTGCAGGTTTTCTTAGAGAACGAGCTCATGAGGAATGATACTGATACAGTCACTAGGGTTTGGAGTCCACCAGTTCAGAGTCAGAGGGCATAAGAGTTCAGTCAAAGTCGAAGTAAAGTTGCATACATACATTAGTGTTGTATAAGTCATTATAAGTGTCCATTAAAGTGTTGTAAAGAGAAATATATTTGAGTACACAGTTATGAGTAATAAAAGCATTTTATGTTGATTGTGTTGGGCTATGGTCCATGTGCATGACTTTGCATTTAGATGGTTTAGTAGTGAAAAATATAGTTGGGAAGTTAGAGGCTTAGGGGGATAGACCAGCCTATTCCCTGCCAGTAACATCCTCGAAAGGGGGATGTTACATGTTCATGGCCAAAATGAACATAACCATGTGTAAGGAAAGATTCATGTGTGCAGTGTGTTATCATTTGCACTAAAGACAAAATATTTCAAAGACATTTTTCTACTGGTAAGTTAGTAAAGTAAATATATTGTTACAAGAGAAGGTTCAAATATTGAGATCTATTTATCCTATGCATGTTTCGATCCGTCAAACTTGATCATCGATGTCAAAATATTTTAGTGTCAAAACATGTATATTTTATGTTTTTCGTCAAATTTCTTCACGTGGGGGTTGTTGGAAAATTTTGAAAAATATGCATTTTTTTTTCAATTTTGAGGCATAATTTTAGGTGAGAGTTAGACCCACTTATTATAATGATATGATCATAAGCAATTCAAATTCTTCTCTGTGAGAACTTCAAAATGATATATTGATTCGCCCAAAATGATGCTCAGATAAATGAGAATTGTCTCACAAAATGCACTGATTGAGAAGGAAAATCAAATGAAATTGAAGCTATCACACATCTAGAAACTAACTAAGCCTAAAAAGGTTTATATATAGTTGCTTGTTTATAGAGTGGTAAGAAGCTAGGATAACAGCTCTTTCTACACGCGCATCTGTTGTAGGTGCAAATCACAGCTTGATTTGGGATTGGTCTGTCTTGAACCAATGTGCGCTCGCACGTCATGCGTACACGAATGTGGCCCAAATTAAGTTAGGCTCGCACTAGTCTTGATTTTGCTAAATTTCCTTTAATTTTTTGGTGGCTTCTCATCTACTATAACAATAGTTAGCCATGATGTGGCCATAATTTCTCCTATTGAATATGATATTAAATAGATAGTTAATCCTCTTGTGGTTATGAAATTGGAAGAGTTTTCTCTTCATTTTTCTTTTATAAACACAAAACAAAAGAAGTTTTTTTAAGACACAACTGAGAGCACCCGAGATTTTTTTTCTTAAGAACCGAGAGCAACAAAAGCATTTCCACCAAGAGCTATTTTGCTCATTTCTTACGGTTCAAGTTTAACATGCAACCGAGTTTGTTGAGATAATTTGGTAGTGCTCCAAAGTTATTTGTTAAATAGACACCGGTTTCAATCCGAGCACCGTGACAGACAGTGAATCTGTTTTAAGGAGATTATTATATATAGGACTCGACAATTTTTCGCTTTCCATTTACTTTATATTTGTAATTGCTGTAATTTATTTTTTTCATAATACTGTAATCATTATTGTTTGTTGTTGCTAATCTAATATTTGTATCAAAAACTATTATAAGTTATTTTCAAAATGATAATAATGTAAAATTAAATTATTGTTATAATTTTATAATGGAGATCCTTGTAAACCCAACTCTCCCTCGGGTAACAAATTTCACTGGTTAAAAATCCAACGGTACACACTCATTTGAAATTGGTGCCAAATGTTATATAAAAAGAAAGGTTATTTCCATTTTACTAGTACACTTATGACAATAATTGTCGATTACGGATTTTGAAATTTTATATTTTATAATTAAATTTATGAAAAAATAATATTTTATTAGTAAATTTATGGTAAAATAACTTTTATATATTATGAATTTTGAAATATTATATTTTATAATTAAATTTATAGAAAAATAATATTTTATTAATAAAATTTTAGAAAATCTAACATTTTACGACATTTTCTCCTTTGTTGATTTGGTGTTAAAATATAACGGTCGATTAACTTCATTGAAGACTTTTATGAAAAATAGTGAAATATAATTTTACATTAAATTTAATAATAAAATATAATATTTCAAAATTTCTAAGAAAAAAAAAACCAGAACTATTACAGAGTACAATCCATATCTGTGTACTAAACACACCCTCAAAATTCTCCAAAGCTACCCACAAAATATAAAGGGATGCAAAAGAGTAATGATACTAAAAAAAAAATTAACAAAAAATTATACATAACATTAAAAGCCAAAAAAAAAGTCATTACAAACATTTTTATATAAATTTTTGCACATTTTTTTAAAAATAAAATTATCATTTTTAGATGCAAAATAAAAAGATTTGGTCCACTACTCCACTCTTCCGCCTCTTGAAAACGACACCGAGGCAAACTTACACCACTCTCTTTATCATTTTACTTTATTTATGTTTTTAACAAATTTTGTTATATATATATCTTTTAAATTTCTCCGCCCATTAGAACGAAAGTAGGGTTAATTTCATATTGACCCGTAAGTTATTACTTATTTCTAAGTATCTATTATATTTGTTTTCATATTATTTATGTATTGCAATTTGCAATGTAGCAGTCATTTATTTTATTATAGGGCTTTTATTAAAAAAACTCAATTAGGATAATTTTTTTATTTATTTAACTCAACCCAAACTTAAAAAATTTACTTAAAATTATTAAAAGAAACAAGGAACTAACAAAAAAAAATTTTTAAAAAAATGCGTATGTGAGGTGCGTGTTTTAAAAAATAATTTTCTTCTTTTCTTTTTTAACTTTAAAATATAAATATCTCTCAAAATATAATTTTTTTCATTAAAAAAATTACATATTATTAATCTATAAATCATAAACTTTAAAATAATACTCATTGTCGATATCTTTCGACGAAAAAACGGGTCAAAAATAACCATTACATTTATAAGTGAATAATAATTTCCAACTAATTATTTTCAAACACTCATATCTCTTCCATTCGGACTTCAAATCACAATATGTAAATATTGACATACACTTAACTTACATACCTATACTTTCATCTAGAAAACCTCTCTCAAATTCAGAATTACGTAAAGTCGAAATTAGCCCCAAAATTATTGCATCACATGTACTTCATATTGACATTCATTATAAGTACATTTTTACCTCAGTCATATTGGTGACTGAACGTTGCATTGTGTGTGCCTCAGCCATATTACTTACATTCAGTCACATTATTTACCTCAATCACATTGCTGATTTTCAGTCACATTGAGCACAATCACAGTAATATTTTAGTCACAAAGAACTAAGTTATAGTTATATTTTTACCCACAATCATAATGTGACTATCAATTGGGTGACTGACAATTTAGTCATAGGTGTGTCTCAGTCACATTTATGATATCAATCACATTTTCGACCCTCAATCATATTGAGCACAATCACAATTGTGACATCAATCACATTACCGACCTTAGTCACTTTGAGCACATCCACACTTATGACTTCAATCACATTGCCGACCCTAAATCATATTACCAACCATCAATCATTTTGAGGACAATCATATTTGTGACATCGGTCACATTGTGACTATATTTTATTTTATTTTTGCTACAGTCACAAAATGATTATCAATTAGGTGTATGGTTAAGTGTGTATTTTTCAGCCACAATAAATGATTTTATCCGCATATCAAAAAACCAAAAATAAATTAATAAGTGTTTTTAAGATGTAATGCTCAAACAAGAGATAATGAGCTAAAAAATATATTTGGGTTTAGATACCATTTTTTAAAAGCAAAAAAAAAAAAAAAAAAAAATAAAAAATAAAAAATAAAAAATAAAAAATTTACTATCACATGAACAACAACAACAACAACTATTATTATTATTATTATTATTATTATTATATTATTATTATTATTATTATTATTATTATTAATTATTATTATTATTAGTATTATTATTATTATTATTATATTATTATTATTATTATTATTATTATTATTATTATTAGTATTATTATTATTATTATTATTATATTATTATTATTATGATTATTATTATTATTAGTATTATTATTATTATTATTATTATTATTATTATTATTATTATTATTATATTATTATTATTATTATATTATTATTATTATTATTATTATGATTATTATTATTATATTATTATTATTATTATTATTATTATTATTATTATTATTATATTATTATTATTATTATTATTATTATTATTATTATTATTATTATTATTATTATTATTATTATTATTATTATTATTATATTATTATTATTAGGTCAATTATTATTATTATTATTATTATTATTATTATTATTATTATTAGGTCAATTATTATTATTATTATTATTATTAGGTCATTATTATTATTATTATTAGGTCAATTTTTTCATTATAAATAAAAGAATAAAGAGTAATAAAAAGGATTAAAGATGAATAAAATTTAAAATTTTAGGATTATAGAGGAAACAAGTTAAAATATGGGATTTTTCTATAATAAGTTATGAGAAATGTGGTTTTTTTAATAAATTTTTATTTTATTATTCAGTCATTATGGGGCATTTTTTGCTTCAAATTTATTTTGAAAAATTAAAAAAAATCTCTTGAGTTTTTAAAATTAGTGAATCATTAAAAATTCATTTACCTCATGACTAATTCCCAAAAACGAAAAGCTCCTAATAAGTTTCATAAATAATCCTAATTTTTTTAATATTCTTCTTAATTCATAATATAATTTTAAATTGACTTTATTCATATTTATATTATTATTTTATCCTTAGTATAATATTTATGTCTAATAATTCTCTACAAATTAAACTAAACTTTATTCATATTTTTTTCACTGATTTTGTTTTACTTCGTTCTGGAGTTTCCGGACTCCGATTCAGCCCCGATTTTTTTCTATACACTCGTAATGAAATATAGTATTTTATTAAATTATTTAAAATTATACCCATACTTGATATCCATGGGTTAGACTCAGTTCCGCTGTGCGGAGTACCGATTCGACCCTAGGGGTTCCACATCTGCCCCAACATCTTTTTATTTTTGTTCATTGTGTGCCAATTGCATGTTTAAAATTCTGCATGTTTATTTATGAATGTGCTAGCACAACCCACACAGTCTGTGCAGCCAAATCTGACCAGAAGCTGGGCGAATCATACGTCATACCGTAACTCGAGACATCTTGATGCGTCGTAGTGAAAATACGAGGTAGAGAGTTGGCAACGTGTGCGTCATGACGTGCCCCACAATGCGTCGTGATGCATGACCTAAAAGCGCAGGAGAATGATCCACCTCATGCATGGTAGTATTATTCATCAGTTTTTTCTTTACGTTTATTTTACATTGGGTACAATGCAAATTTTAAGTTTGAGAGTATGTGCATGTTAGTTTTAGTGCCTGTTATTTTCATTTGTATTCAAAAAAAATAAAATTAAAAGTCCTAAGTAGTGAAGCATAAGTTCAAATGATGAGTTTATTTGCTTTAAGATGAAGTCATAGAAAACGATAAGTGCCCAATTTATTTTTATCTGATTCCTTGAGTAGGTGATTTTGGTTAGACTCGTATGCACTTAAAATTAAGTCTCTGACAGTAAGAGCCCAGGTAGTGGACGAAGTGACTAGTTGAAAAAATTATTAGACGATGAATGATCATTTGCTTAAATGTCTGTCTCGGTCTGCTAGTGTTTTGATGTATGGTATGACTATAAAAAAAGAAGGAAATAAATAGAGAAAAATGAAAAAAATATTGAAAAAATAATGAAAGATAAAAAAAAATGAGGAAAAAAAGATAAACCACTTATAACCGATAAGTGTGAAACTACTCATGAGCGAGTGTTAGGACCACCATAAAGAGAAATGCTACCTTAAACGGTAGGTGTCAAAAAGAGAGAAGTCATACCATATTGAGCACATATAGACAGATTCAAACACTTTTGATATATCTAGATTGGTTTGACACAATTTGGAGATGAATTCACCAAGTTGACTTACTTAAGAATCGAGCTGTGACCGGACCTGTACATACATTGTGAGTCTGACTTAGTTGATTTATTCAAGAACTTGGTTTTTAATTGCGTTAAGCACATTGAAGATTTCTTTGATTTCGTTACTGGACATTCTATGAGGACAATATTATGTGTAACTCCCATGACTGTTTTAGTTATTTTTATTTTTACATTTATGTGATTGCATGTGTGTTGAAAAACGTTTGTGGGTGTCATCATTGTAAGCCCTCACGAGACTACAACTCGTCCACTAGGGCCGTCAATGGGTTTAAAGGCTTGTTGCATACGCTAAACACAATCGTGATCCCGACGAAAGTGGCTTAGTTAATTTACTTAAGTTTGTTTATTTTATTTTATTTCTTTTTATTTTTGCTCGAGGACAAGCAAAATGTTAAGTTTGTGAGTGTGATGAGTAGGGGTGGGCAAAAAAACCGACCGAACCGAACCAAACCTAACCAAACCGGACCGAATTTACGGTTTTTTTCCTAACGGTTCGATTTGCGATTCGGATTGGCCCACCCCCAAACGGTTTACGGTTCGGTTCAGGAGCTAATCCGAACCGCACCTGTTAAACCGAACCAAACCGTTATAATTAAAAAAATATATATTTTTATAAAAAAATTTGTATTTGTATTTTTCTTTTAATTTTATTATATGTTTTCTTTTTATTAGTATGTTAATTTCTATTCTTAAATTTGTTGTTAATATATTTATTTGTTAATACTTTTGTTCTTCAATTTATTTGTTAATACTTTTATTCTTAAATTTTTTGTTTTATGGTAGCATCATTATTCTTGAAAGTAAGATGTTGGATTTGTTTCTTAATTAGAATGATGGTAGCATCATTATTCGAGGTAATTTTTAAAAAATACAAGAATTAATTGTGCCTCATTTTTCAATCCTTTATGGAGTGCATGTGTTCCCTGGAGTCACAGCTTACACCCTAGCACTTCATACTATTTGTTTAATAGACTATTTTTTTCCACTTAAGTGGATAAAAATTTGTTTTAAATATAATAATCCGTAAACCGAACCGAACCAATCCGTAAACCGCTGGTTTAAAAAATTTTCAATCCAAACCAAACCGTTATTTAATGGTTTAGTTTGAGAGGTAAAAAATCTGAACCGTAAAATATGGTTTGGTTCGGTTTTTAGCAAAAATCGAACCAAACCGAACCGTGCCCACCCCTAGTGATGAGTGGTCAATATATCGTATTTATAGCCCATAAATCTTAAATTTTGTGAGTTAATTCGATCTTCTTGAGTATTTTAATGTGTTCTTTATGTTTTTATAGGATATGATACATGTGGAAAGAAACGGGCTTGAAACATCGACAAATTAAGGTGATTTGCACTAGTGACCAATTAATTTTTGAAGCCTTCAGTATTTTGACCATAACTTTTTTCATACGATTGTAGTTTATGCTAAAAACCGAATCAGAGTAAATCATGGTAAAAAATCAGCTTGAAAATGAAGAAGCTCCCAAACTCATATTAGCACGCCAACATGAGCATATTGGCACTCCAATATCATCAACATCAACAATTTACATTCTGGGACATATTGGCGTGCCAATATGTCCGAAAATCCTAATTTGATCAGATTTACAAGTTCTTAACAAGGAAAGATCCCAGGGCTTCCTATATAAACAAAAGCTCGTCCAAAACACTATTACCAAGACTTATAACATACTTTCGGAGCCTCCAAAATATAGAAGAATACCTAGAGTAATGTAAGAATGAGTGCTTCAACCAATGCTGGAGATTGAAGTCGACTTCTGCAATGAGTGATTTTTTTGTCTCTTCTTCTCTTGCTTATTCTTTATGAGTTCATGGCTTGCACTAATGATTAGTTTGCATTTATTGAATATTATGTGTAACTAAATCATTAATTTTTGGTAGTAATGGATCTTAAATACCGTGTTTAATTAATTTGTATCGTTTTGTTCTTTTGGGATTGTTATTGAATTATTTTATTATTCTATGTGTTTAAATGCATATTTTATTATCTAGCCAACAATAGAATAGTCGTGGTAAATCCTAAGGAACTCGACGGAGGAAATTTGGGTTAGCCACGAGAATAATAGCGCATGATATAGTTCTTTTGAATAGATTTCCCTACATGATAGAAATATACCTGCATGACATGCGTAGCCAGTATTAGAACCTAACCCTATGTTAATTGACTTAATCTGGATATTTCTACATGACCATCGAAAGAGGCTTATATATAGTATAATGTTTTAGGTTAATAATTCATAATAACTACCAAATTGAATGAATTGTGCTTTAACTTATTGTTTACGTGTGTTTAGATGAAGTTACAACCATAGGTTCTTCTATTATATAAAGTTTCCTCCAAACGTTGTTATTTTTTCTTTATTTACTTTTCACTTAATTAGTTTAATCAATATCTCTTGCAATCAATTGTTTAGTTTTAGTTAAGTAGGTTGGTTTTGATATTAATAAGAGAAAATATCAAGTCTTTGTGGGTACGATATCCGACTTTTGTCACTATATTACTTGAACGGTACATGCGCTTATGTGCGATAGTAAAATCACGATCAGATGTGTAATAAAATTTAACTACGATTATATCATTATTTACACTCCATTAATTATCTAAGCATTTTGTTCAATCGAAATTCAAATAGAAAATTGTAACCTAATTTTAAAAACACTTCAGCTAAAATGATCAGGGAATAACCACTAATACTTGTTAAGAACCATCCACCATCCATCTGTTGGGGTTTTATTGGGAATTACAGGGTTAGTGCAGCGGAACGCGAAAAAACGATTTCTCCGATTTCAAAATTTTTTTTCTTGAAACAATTAAATAAACTTATTTATTTAATTAACCAATACTTAAATTATGAAATATAACCCAAGAAATCATATTTCTTTTAATTATAAAATTACCCCAAACTTTTACAAATTAATTATTTTAGTTTTAAATATGTCAATTACATATTTAATTAATTACAAATTAATCCCAAAATATTTTTTTTTCAAGTTTGCTACAAAAATAGAAAACTTTTTTCAGATTTGCGCCACTGCCCAGAATTTTCCAGAATTTACAAAACAGCCAAGAATTTTAATTAATTACAATTTGGCCCAATTTGTTCAAAATACATCAAGATCAAATCCAATTAATCCCAAATTTTACATGCATCAAATATACATCAAATTAAAGCATATATATGAAAAGCCCCAAAATTTGAGTGGGTTAAGAACCCTAATTTCACAAATCACTCAAATTGGGCAATTTACACTAAATTAATAAAATTCAATACTTTAATCTTCAAATTACCACACCAATTAATTATCACCATCATGAAATTAATCAAGAACAATTCTAGGCTAATTATGAATGGCTAATTAACTCTAGATTGACAACTTTAATTTTCTAATTAATTTATTAAGCTTAATTACTCTTAATTAGCTCAATAATTAATCAAACATGCTAATCACATCCAACAAGCTTTAAACACAATTAAATTACATACTTAAGGATTAGAGAAAATTCTAAGCATCACAAATTGAAGCTTAGGCTCATGGAAATAATTTCCTAATTGAAGAAAATTAGAAATTACTTACAAATTCAAGACTTTGTGGATGAATTTCCTTTTTCTTCAAGCCTTTCTCTCAACCTTACTTTGTAAAATATTTTGTAAAGCTTGTCTAAGTCTTTGATCAATCAAAACAATTTTTGATATACAAAAACCCTCAATTGCCGAATTATCCAAGCATTAAACAAAAAATAACTAATTTATTTTTGTTTTATTTTAATTGGCACACATATTAGTTTAATAAAGGCAACACTTTAACTTTAATAAAGTGATAAAAATGTGTTCCAATTAAATCATGTCATTTCCAACTTCATAAAGTTAACATCATTACTTAAAGATATTTATTTTATAAATTAATTTAATTATTTAACAATTAAATAATTAATTAATAAATTTAAATATCTTAAATATATGTATTATATTTACAATAAATATCTCAAATACATATATTAATGATATAAGTCAAATATCACAATTTGATATTTTTATTAATGTGTATTTAATAAAATCAAGTATTAAATAAAATACACATTAATATTGGAAATGACCGATAAGTCCCGATTGCATGTATTTTCCGTTTAACCTTAAACGAGTTATAAATAATCAGTATTATTCATAACAGTTGTCCTAGTGCTCTACGAGTAAATTTCATTAGTAAGACTCTCTAGATTTAGACATATCCGTCACGAAATCAAATTCCGTGTCCATAATTCACCCACCCGTAAATTATGACGAACATGGATAAACTCACTGAATCATACAAGTCGAGGTCACTGCATACGTATAATCCCTCCGTCACAGGTATCCAGATTAATCCAGAGATACAAATACAAACGTCAAATCTCTATATATATAATCACGTCGACGTTTCTATTAGCAATCCCTCAAATAACACTTAGAACTAATTTCTACAATGTACCACGGGCCCATGGATTTAACATATTGCTAATTCCATATTGAATACCTATACTATTTACACGGAGCTGACAGATCATGTCTTGATACACACAGGATATCCTGAGCATCAGTCCACACCCAACGAACAGACGGAGGTATGATCTTAATAGATCGGTGACGTGACTGCCATCTAAGTGTGGAGGATAACTCAGATATCCACAGTGGTATCTCAAGTCAAAGAATCACTATGCTCACTCAACCCGAGAAGATTCTTATTGACGTTGGTGTACCATCCATTAAGAATCTTCGGTGAGTCGTTCAGTGTTTATCTGTTATAAACACCTACACGTCTATACGAGTCTCCAAGACTCATGGTTCATTGAGAAACCATCGGAATCCAAGATTCCAATATACGACATGTACCAGTCTCAACGGGTTGATTTTACTGATCAAATAGTGTAAACCTTGACCGGGAACTGTCTAAAAATGACAACGTCATGATACAACTCAATGTCAGTTGCGAAGTTTTTGCAACTGTATCATAACTAATCATTCTAAGGTCGGTTACGTCTTTACCATATTAAAAAAGAAGTTAAATAAAAAAACTGTTAATTTTATTCATAATAAAAAGTTACATGAGTATTTACATGGAAATACATAATAAAATTGGCGCTCAGAGCACAAACCCTTACAAAATCTCCCACTTACTCTAGTGCCAATATCGATTGTATTTAATACCTATCGCCTCCACATGTTTATCAAATAAATTCGGAGGTATGGCCTTCGTAAGCGGGTCTGTTATATTATCTTCACTCTGTACCTTGCACACGACAATGTCCCATCGCGACACAATCTCTCGAATGATGTGGTACTTTTGTTCCACATGCTTTGACTTCTGATGCGCCATTGGTTTGTTTGCTTGCGCAATGACTCCAGTATTATCACAGTATAACGGAATCAGATTCTCGATACTTGGGACTACTCCAAATTATGTGATAAAGTTCTTAACCCATACAACTTCCTTTGCAGCTTCAGAAGCTGCAATATATTCGTGTCTGTGGTGGAATAGCTGTCGACCCCTGTTTGGAACTCTTCCAACAAACTGCACCACCATTAAAGGTAAACACGACACCTGATGTAGATTTTCTATCATCAGGATCCGATTGGAAATCGGAATCCGTATACCCATTAACTTGCAGTTCGTTTCCTCCATAAATTATAAAATTATCCTTGGTACCTTTAAGATACTTGAGGATATGTTTAATAGCCATCCAATGGTCATTTCCTGGATTGGACTGATATCTGCTCGTCACACTAACTGTGAAGCTGATATCAGGCCTAGTACATAACATGACATACATGATGCTGCCCAAACATGAAGCATAAGGTTGATTAGACATTCTAATCTTTTCATCTTCTGTTTGCGGACACGTATTCTTCGAAAGATGTAATCCATGTCTGAACGGTATGTTTGATGTCTTACAGTTACCAAAATTATATCGTTCTAAGATCTTATCTATATACGTAGATTGTGATAACCCAATAAGCTCCATTTTCTCTATCTCTATAGAGTTTTATGCCCAAGACATAAGAAGCTTCACCCATGTCCTTCAGGATAAATTCTTAAAGATGTAAGCTTTGACGCCTTGCATCATCCCAATATCATTCCCAATGATAAAGATGTCGTCAACATAGAGAATTAAAAATACCACATACTCCCACTGGTCTTGTGATACACACAGGATTCTTCCGAATTCTTGAGAAAACCAGACAATTTGATTATCTCGTCGAATCGAAGATTCCAACTTCGTGAAGCCTGTTTAAGTTCATAAATGGACTTCTTCAGCTTACATACCATGCTCGAGTTTTCGCTAGAGGCAAAACCCTCCGGCTGTTCCATATAGATTTCTTTATCAAGAAATCCATTTAGAAAAAGCCGTTTTGACATCCATTTGCCAAATCTTGTAATCATGATACACGACAATTGACAACAAAATCCTGATGGACTTAAGCATTGCAACTGGAGAAAAAGTTTCATCGTATTCGACATCAGGTCGCTGCGAGTAACCTTTAGCTACCAGTCGGGCCTTAAAGGTTTCAACCTTTCCAACGGGCCCTCGCTATCGGTTGTAAATCCATTTACAACCGATAGGAACAATTCCTTCGGGAAGCGAAACCAAGTTCCAAACTTGATTCTCATGCATACAGTCCATCTCGGATTTCATGGCGTCTTGCCACTTCACAATGTCGATGTCCAACATCGATTCTTTATAGATAAAAAAGGGTCAGTCTCTTTAACTAAGAGAACATCAAAACTTTTTTCTTGTATCAAATACAAGCGTTCAGGAGGTCTAGATACCCTTTGTGACCTACAGAGTGTGTGTGTTGAAGGTTCTCCATCTTCTTGAACTACAGGTTCCTCAATTAGTTCATTGGTTCAAGGTTGTACTTGATCAAGTTCAACCTGTCTATGATCACACCTTCAGTAAAAAATTCTATTTCTAGAAATTTTGCGAAGCGAGCTACGAACACATTTCGATGCTCGGTATCATAGAATAAATATCCTTTCGTATTTGAAAGATATCCAACAAACCTAAACTTCTGCCCTCGAGGCAAAATCTTATCTTGCTGACCCATCCTGACATAAGCAGGACACCCCCAAATCTTAATATAACTAAGATTTGGTTTCCTACAGGTCCATATCTCATACAGAGTCGTAGGAACAGCCTTGGAAGAAATCTTGTTCAAAAGATGTGCGGCAGTTAAAAGAGCATAACCATATAAATAATAGGGTAAATCTGTATAACTCAACATCGATCGGACCATATCTAATAAAGTCTGATTTCTCCTCTCAGATACTCCATTATGTTGCGGAGTACCAGGAGGAGTATATTGAGCGAGAATCCCATTCTCCTTTAAATAATCAGTGAACTCTTCACTCATATATTCACCGCCTCGATCAGATCGAAGACATTTAATATAATGACCAGTTTGTTTTTCAACTTCATTTCAGAATTCTTTGAACTTTTCAAATGTTTTAGATTTATGTCTCATCAAATAGACATAACCGTACCGTGACAGATCATCGGTAAAGGTGACGAAGTAAGAAAAGCCATTGTGAGCAGTTTGACTTAAGGGACCACATACATTAGAATGTACGAGCTCCAACAAGTCAGTGGCTCGGTGTCCAACACCCGAAAATGTGGCTTTGGTCATTTTAACCTGAATACAAGATTCGCTAAGGTTCAATGGTGAGATCATGTATCAAACTATTCTTAACCAATTGGGTTAGGCGTTTCACGCCTATATGACCCAACCTCATTTGCCAGAGTTCACTATTATTTATATTAGATTGTTTAATTTTATTTATTCTAGTATTAAAGATATATTGTGAGGTACGCAATATGTAATGACCATGCTCATTTGGACAACAAAGGATCTGAATATTACAACTATCATATAAATATAAAGAACGATTCTTAATATTTACATTATAACCTTCAGTATCTAATACAAAATGGACATAATATTCACCACACATCCTGGCATAAAATAGCAGTCATGTAACAAAAGTCTCCCACTGGGTAAGGGAATCTCATATATGCCCACTGTAACTGCATCCAGAGAGTCGCCACTCCCGAACTGCAACTGCATCTCCCCAGATTTCAGCCATCTACTTCTCGTCAACACCTGCAACGTATTGCAAATGTGAATAGGACAAGCAGAATCCAAAATCCAATTAGATGTAATAGCTTCACAAGCCAAAGAGATATCAATAATAGGAAAAATAAAAGTACATGATGTCGATGCTCTTTCCTTCCTGAGTTGCGCAAGATAGTCCGGGCAGTTACGTTTCCAGTGCCCGACTTTCTGGCAGTGGTGGTACTTGTCTTCAGAAGCTCTCTTGGGCTTCGCCGTCTTATCCTGCGGAGGAATATTGAAACCCTTATTTTTCTTTCCTTTAGACTTCTTCCCCTTCGACTTGGATTGGGAAGAAGCGGAAAGTGAAGTGGGTTTCGGAAGGCGAGTCGGAACTCCATTCCTTAAATCTTCCTCTGCTGTGAAAAGCATCATATGCAACTCACGGTAAGAACAGTGAATCCCATTCATGTTGAAGTATATGACGAACTGGCGATATGAAGCCGAGAGTGAACCGAGAATGACACTACGACCAATAGTCTCATTCAGAGGGAAATCATGTCGCCTCAATTACTCAATCAAATCGATTAAGTGAAGCACATGCAGGCTCACAGCCTGCCCCTCATCAAGTTTAGAATGGAACAATTCCATCGAAACTTTATGAACAATGACCTGTTCATGGTTCATGAACGATTCACAAAGTTGTGTCATCATGCTATATGCATCGTGCATCTCCCAATAAGTCTTCTTAAGCTCAGAAGAAAGAGAACTCAATATGAATGATTTAACCCTTAAATCATCATCCTTCCATCGCTGGAAAGTCTCACGTTCTTCAGGTAATGCATCGGGTGATATAGCAAGCGGTAATGGACCTTCCAAAATATACCACAGTTTCTCGGAATTGAGGACAATCCTCAAGTCCATATCCCAATCCGTAAAGTTTTATGCGCCTTTCAGTTTGTTCGTATCAAGCATACGTGCAAAAGGATTGGGCGGAGGTGCTGCCATCACAAATCTATCAAATAGACAGCGAACCAACGGTCAGTAAATAAACAGATAAAAGATTATAACAATTTCATAATATATCATAAAACATTAACTAGATCATGAATTTTTAATCTAAAAATGCCCCTCCCACTATTTCATGCAATATTGTAATCCCCAGACAGAATACAAAACATGCGATAATCAAATCATAACATAATAGTGAAAGGTGGACCCCATGAATATATTTCAGCTCACAGCTTTGGCACGTTCTCGCCTACGTATATTCATTTAGGTAGACAACACATTGTCGATCACTCAATAGTGACTCATGAGTTTTCGGTCCTGGTCGTTTCTCTTGTGACGGCTTTGGCACGTTCTGTTAGGTTTTATCTAGGTCCCAAGATCTACAAGCAATGAAATACATGTGTGAATACATCAACGGAGGTAGGGAATACTCACATCGATCGGTTGAGAGACGCGGCAAGCAACAAAACTTGAAATCCCCACTGTTTTGGGCGTGAACTGCAGTGAAGAAGCTCACTGTTTTGGGCGTGAAGATGGTCTTTCGTCGAGCTCCAAGCTTCGTCGAACGGATCCCGCCTCATGGGTGAACCTCCCTAACACCTTCGCAAGTCTCGTAAGTGTGCTAGCACTTGCGTTTTTGCAACAAAAACCACACTCATACTTCCCTTGAAGCTCACGGCAGTGAGCTGTGAAGAAGAGGGAAAAACAGCCCCTTGGGCGTGTGATGATGGAGAGAAAAAGGAGAGGAAGTGTTATGGTTGAGTTGTTAAATGAATTACCAAAATGCTTTATATATTTTTCCAAAAAATAATAAGCATTTACCATTTTAATTTATCAAATAAAGTCAAATGGAAATGGCTTTTCAACCACCAACACTATTCCAACAACTTACATCAACTATTCATTTTACTTTAATAAAGTGATGTGAGTCTTTCAATCAATCAATCACATCAATCAATCACATCACTCAAGTGACATTTGATTTGACGCTTGATGTGACGAATGATTTGACGCTTGATGTGACTTGCGTTGCCGCACTCGAATTCGAAATACGAATGCGCTCGCAATCACACTCGGGCTCGGGTTCGCTAATTCCTAATTAGCGAATTTTTCGTTGCGTCGTAATTAAATGATTACGCCTAGCGAATTCACTATTCACGTCGCTAACGAATTAATTCTAAATTAATTCGTTTGCCCGAATTAATTCTAAATTAATTCGTTTGCCCGAATTAAAATCTAATTTTAATTTCGCGTCGAAATCTAATTTCGTTTAATATATCCAATTTATTAATTTACCGATTAATTCCAAATTAATCATTCTCTCTCTTAAGACGATATTTTATCCCAGATAAAATATCTCCGTGTAATTAATCCTAGATTAATTTTCTCTCTCTTCTATATAATCTCAGATTATTAATGAGTGCGAGTTATACGTCATCGGTGCATTATCGGGAAGCGACCCATGAGATCCCCGGATAAGTCGCGTAGAGTAAATACGGTCGTCGGAGTATCTGAATCACGTACGTACCAAGTACTACGTTCTACCGATTTACGAGACAAGATCGGCTTCTAGCAAAGCACGAAGTCTACCGAATTCTCCGGTCATATTCATCTAAGAATATTTAAGATCTATATCAAGCGTAGTATATCAAGTATCGTGTATATCGGCCCAGTATCGGATAGTCACGTGCTAGGGCTGGGGCTGGATAAGTGTCTGCCCCGTCCGAAGCACATGTCGGATGTCTGGTAACTAGTCTCTATAATCGGATATACATGACCTTGTCATAATATCCCGATGGCCGGCCAGCACTTAAGAGCACTAATACCGTATCCTGCGTGACATCATCTCCACTATGACTGGAGTGATACTTCCGTCTTGACATCACACCCTACTCTACGATTCTCAATATACCCAGCATTGGCGTACACAGAACCGGTTAGAGTCCTGGACGACCTCAACTAAAGCATTGATTGTCGTAAGCATTAACGGTGCAAGTCTCAAGTTAAGACCATACACACCTACCCTGATGTCGGACTCCCATAGACACATAGTCATAATACCAAAGGGATTCCGAGGGGTCTATCCAGAGCGAAGCTGTTTCCCGTACCATCGGTGAAACACAACCTCCTATCGCACTTGCATGAGTATCCAATACCCAAATATATGAGAACTATGCCGTTGTGCCCTCACAACGCGCACAAGTGCAATACTAGCCTATTCTGCATTATCGATGTCCAGTCTCGATAATACTACGACTAGGGATATTTAATGATTAATCCATCGTGGACTGATACTGTCTCATATCATTCTCAATCCAAGAACTAATCATAGGGACCTCTCTTCATTTATATATCTAAGGTGATCTAATCACAAATGATGAGAGTGCAATTTCCTTGTCACATAGTTAATTTGTACAACAACACTATGATCTGTACAAATAGTGACGCTATGGGTCATTATCCAACAATCTCCCACTTGGCACATAGCCAGTCACTCCAGTGTCGAACACCCGAACTATGTACGGTTTGCTCAAATTGCTGAGGAAAGGTTTTCGTCAGCGGATTTCCATGATTATCGTCTGACGCGATTTATACGATCACCACATCGCCACGATGTATGATCCGAACGAATCAGATGAATATAGAAGTATATATCTGGATCGTCGATGAGACCTTTAATTCTTTAGCCTTATGTTGACGCCTAGCTCAGCTGCTAACAGAACTATATCTAATCTAATTAGATTTATTATCGACCTAAATGGCTTCTATTGCTGCCTCAGCCACAACAATTATCCGCATTTGTTGTTTATTCGGCAACAGTATATTGCTCGGAAGATTTCCAGCTCACTGTCCCGTTATTCAAACTTTATAGTACCGCAGTATTTAACTGTTTGGAAACTTGCGGCAGTGATCCCAGTCACTTCAAGTTCTCATTCTCCATAGTTTTAGACAACATCTTTAGTTCTCTAAGATACTAATAGATGTCCTTAACTTCAATCCAGTGACTATCACTTGGATTGTCCTGATTGTGACTCCATATGCTCAAAGCGTATGAGACACCATATCAAGTACATTTTAAATGTACAATTTCCCAGAGAGTGTTAACAACTCCAAAACTATCCCAGTAGATCTTTATTCCTTGAATAAAGGTTGTTACTCCCCAGAATTCTACGGAGAATTCTATGAAAGCCAAGCTTTCACCAATTGCTTATGGGAATTTCATTATCAGTGCTCTCCCACTAACCTCCTTATATACATAAGAATCATTTCGTTTTGAGTCAAATCATAAACCATTATGATTATTTCAAAACGACAGTTCCAAGAACCTTATGCTTGCTCCAATCCAAACATGGATCGAATAACCCGCAAACCTTGTTTGTCGGTTATATAAAATCGTCAGGATGTTAAAAATATCCTCCAAAAGGTTTCCTTTTCAGGAAAGCGATTTTGATCTTTAACTAACACATTTCATAATGAAATATGCAGTATCAACAAGCATCATCAAAATGGATTTACCATGGCAACAGGTAAAAGGTTGAACCGTTATTAACACAATGTTGATAACGATATTTTTCTGTCACAAGCCTAGCTTTGTACGTTGGTATGTTGCCATCCATGTATGTCTTCCTTGAAGACGATTACAGTACCAATAGGCATAATGCCTTGCGGTACATCAACTAGTATCCAAACATAGTTGTTATACATGGAATCCATTTTGGACTCATGGCACTTTGCCAAAATAGGGAGTCGATACCTCGTATCACTTCCTCAAATCGTAGTCGGATGGTATACCCTCATAAGATTAACATCTTTATGAGGTGAGATCAGAAACCCATACCCCAGGTTGTTTTCTGATTCTCTCCGATCTACGAGGTTCTTGTGTATTCGAAGATTAATGGTTTAGTTTCATCCTTGATGAACTATTTATGTTCCATTACGGACTTCGTGCCTTGAACAGTATTACCCCGATTTTCATTGTGTTTTACTGTCCTCCCACTTACCACTGCATATCGGTATTCCTCTTAGGAAAACCGCATGGCGAGCAACAATCACATTGTTCTCTTGTGAGATATATAGTACTATACTTATGGTTTCCCTTAGGATAACCTATATTTGGCACTTATCCAATTTGGGTTCTAGTTTGGTATCATCCAAACGTTATGCCCGGCATACCCAAATTATTAGGAATGAGAAACCCTGTTTCTTTCCTGTTCATATCCTATATGATATCTGTCAAACAGATTTATATGGAACCTTATTCTAAATAAGTTTTGCACTGTTATACATATCCGTTGAAGGAAATGGTAGCTCAGAGCGACTCGTGATAAACCTTATCATGTCCAACAAAATTCAGTTTTTGTTCGGACACATCGTCTAACTGACGTGTCTCGGGAGGAGTCCTCATCTGAAAGAATACCATACTCTTTCATGTATGTTTGAAACTTACTACTTAAGTATTTTCCATTACGGTCTTACCGTGACGACATAATACTATAGTCGATCTGTTTATGTACTTCGTGTCGAAACTCTAATAGTTTCCGATCTGTGTTCTTCAAAAGAAACACATAACCATAACGTGATGCCACATCCGTTAAGGTCACGAAATATTCATGTTCACATCTAGCCTAGCTAGATATGGGCCCACTTTCTTCACCATGAATAGGGCTAACAGATCGGTGGCACTTACACTATTACCAAGTAAATAGTGTTTTAGGTACTTTACCTAATAAACTAGATTCGTAGACTTTATTTGAATAGTCAAATCAGTCATAGTACCCAATCTTCAAAAGTGTGGATATACGAGTCTTGTATAATTGTGTCCAGACAACAATGCCACAAATAAGTCTCTACTTGATCAAATCAATTTGAGCTATTATTTGTCATTTTATATGTTTTGAGATTTTAATTATATTCAAAAATATAAATTCTGTTATTCACATCTAATGTGTTTATCTCAGTATCATCTTTATATAATGAAACACTTAGTGTTCTAGAATATAAAGGTTTATCCACAATGGATTAAACACTGATATAGAGATAATGTCTCTAGTCAAACTAGTTACATTATAACAGTTCCTAATTTAAGTACACACCCGAAGGGTAGTTCCTAAACTTAGGTATCTACGGTCGAAACAGCGACTTTCGTCCCGTTTCCGATTCGTAGAGCAATCTCAGCTTGAAGTCAACATCCTACTCAAAGCAGATTCTGAACATCAATACATATAATGATTTCTCTTTATTTTATTGACTAGATACTTATATATTTTTTTTTATAATTTTTGCCTCACTTTCATCAGACGCACGCCTTGCACCTTGAGGCATGCGCTTAGGCCCTATGAGCCTTTGTGCCTTTAACAACACTGGATAAAAAATACACATGCTCTACAAAGAATAAATCACATTATAAGCTGTACAAATAGAGCCATAAAAAGAAGGCAAAGAAACATTAAGAAAGGAAACCTCTCAGATTCTTTAGGAAAAATGAGCACATGGATAAGCCTGGAGATACCCATTGTTTCATATGTAAGAAGAAATGATATTTTTCAAAAGACCTTCCTCACAACAAGAAGCAGACAGATACTGAATCTTAGTTTTCAGAACAATAACAGCTTGACCTAGAAACATTTTTTGCTCTAGAGAATTATGAAGGATCTAGTTTTGAAAATTCTCAAGAAAGCTAAGATGAGTATGGTTCAAAAGGCTGTCCAAGCCTTATACCGCTGTACCAAAACTCTTCTCTACAGTTGACGTTCCTGCAGATTATTAGATTATCACAAAGGCTTTATCACCTTTTTGGTTAGACTCCCATAGTAGAAGAATGAATAATTCTTTATTAAGTTTCTCTTTAAGCTTAATAACGATATCAATCCTACCAAGGCTACTCATCCGGGCATGACTCCTTCAGACCTAATGCTAGCCCAAGAAGAATGTCATCAACTCGGATTGATTGAGCCCATAAATTCATGTTAGCCCAAGAGAACATTTTGTATACAAAATGTCCATAATCAATGGAACCTTATGTCGTTTGAACTTAAGGTGGCTCCATCCTTATTCCAAAAGGCCATGATCAAAATCTTTCAGCCCATTCTTCATCATACCTTGGTTTATATTGAAGACCTTCTCCTCTTCTCAAAGGATGCTGCCATACACCAACAGCTACTACAGTTCAAGGACATTATTGAGAAATATGGAATCATCCTATCGAAAAGAAAAAGTCTTATTGGGAGAGATTCAAGGGCGTGACATTTAAGGATAGCCATTATAAACCAAGAGTCCAGTTAGCCCAAGAGTTGCTTTTCTAGACATAAATTTCTCAAAGAAGCTACTATAATAGTTCCTTGGAATAGTCAATTATCTCAAGGAGTTTCTCCCACATACTGCAATCCATACAAACCAGTTGTCCAAAATATTGAAAAAGAATGCTCCATCTTAGGGATAAGCTCAGACAATAGTAGTAAACGAGCTAAAACAAATTACTCCAGAGTGATGCTAGTGACGAGTATTGGGGGGCCATTCTCATTGAGGCAATTATGCAGTTTAAAGTCCCCAAGGGGGTGTGGCTTGGTGGTGTAGGGTCCAGGATCTCACCTTGAGGTTCTGGGTTCGAATCCAGGGGGTGCACTTCTTGTAAGAGCCTGGGACAGTCGGTGGTTTTACCTGCGCCGCGGCCCATAATGGGTGGTTTGGTGGCGGGGTTTCCATCGTTTCCAAAAAAAAATTATGCAGTTTAAAGATGCTGAAAAGCATTACCATGCAGTCTACATAGAAGCTTTAGTGTGTGAAATATGACATAAAAATATTTGAATTCCATCTCATTGCCATCATTTCCTTGTCAGATTGGATAACTCATCTTTCAAGACGGTTTTAGACAATTTTTCACATGGATATTATTGTCAATGTTTGGGCTAAAACCCAAACATTTTTCACATGGATCGGGACAATTTTAGACTGTTCAGGACGGTTTCGGTTCAGCCCGATTCCGGACCGATTCGTCACGGCCGATTCCGAGCCGAAACCGGCCCGTGGCCATGACTATACATGCAACTTAAACTATTAAACGTATAAACTCTACCAATAAACATGCAATTAATTTCAAATTTTGAAAATTTTCATGTTTATTGACATATTTTGCATTTTTATTGATAAAAATTGCATGTTTGTTGATAAAAGTTGCATGTTTGACCCAATGGTATCAAATATCATTGATACTATAGATGAGCCCATTAAATTAAGGAACACACTAAATAGAGAGAAAATACACATTTTAATATGTTAAAATAAATAATATATATTAAAAATTTATGTTTATTTTTTTTTAATTTCAGTGTGTCTCTTTCTTAAATTTAAGTAGAAATGGACACAAATCATAAGAAAAAAAGAATTACATTTTGGAGAATTTAATGAGATAAGAATTTTGGATAGAATACAATAATATCAATGTGAATGGCATAAATATTCAGACATGGCCTAGATATGCAAAGATTTAAAAAATTATGACCAACGTATCCAGATTCAAGTTAATTCAGATTTCAAATACTCATATGTTAACTTTTTAACAAAATCCTAAACATATAATTTGGATCCGATTCTATTTTTTTTTAAATATTAATATAAGAAAAAATATCTATATTGTGCGAATATGAATCTAAATCAGGTTATCAGGTGATTTGGATTACGTATATACCCGCTTTCGTATTTGGATAATTTTTTCCATATATTAAAACTTACATCTAATCCAAATATAGCAAATTTCGAATACAAAATCAGATTTTGCCTTAGGAGTATCTTCAAAAAATTATTCAAATATTATATAGTTACTAAATAAAAGAGTCACATTATCAAAATTGGTTCCAAAAGACATGTTAATTGAGATTCTTCAAATTAGATTTTATTTCTCATTTTTCAATAATGAAAAATAACTTATCTCTTTTTAATATTATTATATAATATTTTATCTCTCTTTATTTATTGAGTGGTGGTGGTTGGTTGAAATAATAATAATTATTTATATATTATAATAAGATATTGCGATTTTCAAAAATGCCCATCCCATAATCAAAAATTCCCCAATATATATACTTCCATTTGCTAAAAAATCTATATATATTAATTTAAAAATAATATATATACTTATTTCCTTTTATAATTTTTTTATTTTTATATAATTTTTTTTGCTCTTTATAAATATATATATTTTATTTATTAATAAATATTACAAATTTCGTATTATTCATTTAATTTTTGATTCATTTTAAATTTAATTAACAATACTTATGTATTATAAAAATATTCTCATGTATATTAGAAAAATATATATTTATAGGATTGTTATGTGGTGGTGGGAACATTTATCGTACGGAAACTAAAGAATGAGCCACTCGTTATAGGATTCGTAATCAATTATGGTACTCTTTTTTAATATTCTTAAGTGTAGCTTTTTTATAATACATAAGTAGTGTTAATAAATTAAAAAAATCACACAAAATTATAATGAATAAATGAATACAAAAAATAACAATAACTATGAAATTTGTAATATTTATTAAGCAAATATATAATATATATAAAGAGCAAAAAATAAAAAATATTTTAATAATAAATAAAATTAATATATATGTTATTTTTAAATTATATATATATATTATATATATATATATATATATATATATATATATATATATATATTGGGGTATATTGTGTTTGTCGGGGAGATAATTTTGTAAAATGAAGGGGCAAATTCAGGAAATATGCAGGGGACAGGGGGCTGGGGGGGGAGGGTCAGGGAGAAGAGTGACCCTCTTATAATAATGTAACTCAAGTGAGTATCATTCAATTTAATTAAATAATATAAATATATTTATATTATCGCTCTTTTACTAATATTATATAATTTTTATATCATCATTATTTATAATTATTTTATATTAAAATCATATAATAAAAGTGAGCCCTTTAATTTGATTAAAATATTATAATTTTATTTTTATTTGAAGAATTTTTTGAAAAATTAATAAATAAATAATCAAACTGTTGACAGCTGATGTTGGTCTCAGGGCAATGTGGGAATATTACTCCCGAGACAATCCTCCCTCAATAGTGAATTTGTTTGGTTATAGGGGACCAAAAACAAATTTAGCGAGAGACAGATAAAACACCACCAATCGACAAAGAGATTTAACGTGGTTCGGCGGATCTTGGTCCGACCTACGTCCACGGGCAGAAACATGATGCTACTTTTTATTACTCCAATACGCTTCTCAGATCTTTTGTGCTTTTACAAATCAGAGCTTGATGATTCTGATTACTGATTTTTTTGATGCATTTTACACATACCCTGCCCTCCTATTTATAATAGTATAGAAATCAGACTCCTATTTGCATAAGAAATCCTAGTTTGAACTCAGTCTTCTCTTCTTGCAAGGATTCATGGTCTAATATTGTCTTCTTTTTATTATTCCTTTTCGGATTCTGACTTCATTTCCTTGTGAGAGTAGGATAATTTGCTTATCTTATCCGCAAGAATAGGGTTCATTTATTCTCTTGAGCATATCTCGATCGTCTGGTCGGTCTCCATGAGGTCGGTCATGATAGTTCTTTTATGCTGAGAGTGTTTCTACCGACTTTATAGTGCTCGGTCATCCGAACTAAAGTGGTCAGTCATCTATCATCAAATGTTCGGTCTCTTACTGTATAGTGGCCGGGTCGGCTTTGATGATCTCAACCAGTCAGGGAATTACCCTTCTGTCCTTGTCGTGCTGCTTAAATATCATAGTGCCTGAAAACACCATCAACATCTGTCCCCTAGTTCTCGGTTCCAACGAGTGTGCAAGTTGGTGCGGGAACTATAAAAGATGGCGTGCTGATGATTGCTCTTTTGGAGGTCGGTCCGATGTTGAGAAATGTTTTGTCGCCCCTTTTCAAGCGTTTTGTCTTGAGACACGCAATAGTCACGTCTGTTTAAATGCCTATCAAATCATTTTTAGGGTTTCTTCTAAGTTCGACACTTGTCAAACATCCGCCGGGTTCCCACAAAAATGGAACGAATCGACCGTGTAGAGGCGTCTTCACAGTGCGCTTATCTCAGCCGTCTGTTTAAACTTGGGAGACCTCTTTTGCAGTCAACACCTGGCGTTCATCGGGGTTCCTCCTTTTGATCCAACGGTCACGAGCGCCCTGGTCATGACTATAAGAAGGGGAGGCTTTCACTGTTCAATCTTTTTTGGCAATTTCTCCTTCTTCCCGAAAGTATCTCCGTGAATCGCTCAAATCAGTGTTCTCGGAATTCAACCGCGGGTTTTTTTCTCTGCTGCGAACATAAGGAACGGGCAAACCGTACTGCATAACCTCTAGATTTTCTGAGAAGAGACAAGTAAGTCTTCTGAACGACCTCTTCCCTTTCTGTGTTGTGAATCCTGCTTTCTTTGTTGAATGTTGTTAGGGAATGACTTAAGGTTTCGTTTGGATTTGGCTTTAGGGTATTTTTAGAACCCACCCGTTTTAGAAAACCTGAGTAGTTTCTTAGTTATAGACTGACTTCCCCTTCTTTTTGTTTTTGGATGTCAGGGATGTCTGACAGCAGTTCCTCCCTTTGAAAAGCCTGCTAAACCCTCAACTCCCCTTGCTGAGGAGCTCTCCTCGGGTTCGGGGGACCTAGTGTAGAAGACTTTGATACTACCCCTACTCCTTCTGAGATCGACAAGATTCCTACCATCAGAGGGTTCCTCGGAAAGAACAGAGGCCAGTGAACTCGGCTCGTCAGCTCTGGATATGAACCGTCCCTCCAAAATAACTGAGGACGACCTCGCCCTTCTTCGACTGCGATATAACATTCCGATAGATATTGCCCTTGAAGTTCCTGGCTTGATGGATCGCGCCAGTCAACCTAATGAGGGTTCGGTGGCGCTTCTTCCTGCTTTTTTGAGTGTGGGCTGCGGCTGCCGGTTCAATCTTACTTTGCTTGGATGCTGGCCGAGATGGAGATTGCTCCTTGTCAATTGAGTCTGAACAGTTGGAGGATTTTGGCCGGGTTGTATGTAGCTTGGCATCGTGCAGGACTCGGCGAGCCTTCTCTCGAAGAGGTGAAGAGGTTATACCGGCTGAAGGCCAATCCTAGGTCGTACCACGGATGGTATTACCTTTCAGCTTATGACAGCTCGTCAAATGTCGTCAAGAAACTCCCTGACTCCAATAAGAATTTTAAAGACTTCTGGTTCTGGGCTACTGGGGATTGGGGACGGTCCCTAAGGTCGGATGAAGAAGAGTTCTTGGTACCGGATATCTTCAGGGCGGGAGGATAGGAGATCAACTTTTAGCTTTCCTTAGTTTTTTTTTTTGTTTGGGTTCTTACCCCTTCTTTTCTGTTCCTCCTAGCCTGTTGGAGGGATGCTCCCAAGGTTTCCCATCGGGTCCGGCAACGGGTAGTCTGGGCTCGTCGGTATGCTGCCCACTGGAGGGAGTTGGTTAATGATGCGGCCTTTGTTGAGTCGGGCCTTACTCAGACCGTCCCTTCGGAGGTCTCGGGTTGGATGGGTAGATGTTTGCTGACTGTTTTAGTTTGACTTCTCTGTTTGTTTATAGTGTTTGATGTCTTTGTATATGCTCGGGTCCTGATTTCCTTCTCCCCCTTTTTTGTAGGCATGTCAAAGAGGCCGAAGTTTCTGAGAAGTTGGCTGGTACTATGAAGAAGGCCGGTCATGTGGAAACGGGAACTTCCCGGGCACAGCCCGAACCTGCCGAGGCTGGGAGGGTATCTTAGGGGAAAGTTCAGCCGGCTGCTCGGGGTCTATCTTCTCCTGGTGTGCAGTCATCGGGGTCTGCTCGTCTCATCAGTCCGCCGAAGCCTTTTAGGAAAAGGAGGCGTCAATTTGGGGCCGAGGAGGCTGAGTTGGGGGGGGGGAGGAGGAGGAGCCTGTCCCGGGCAAGAAGAAAGATGTCCGTCGGGGGAAAAATCTTCCGAAGGCTCTACTAAGAAGCGGAAAGGTTCCGTGATCCTCGGGGTGGATGACTTGGGAGAAGGCATCCGGGAGGCTACTCCCATTTAGTGCCGGCTTTTAATGAATTGGCCGAGGTGATTCCCCCGGGGGAGGTTTCGAGATATGGGGGACCAAAAGCAAACTTAGCAAAAGACAAATAATACGCCAATCGACAAAGAGATTTAACGTGGTTTGGTGGATCTTGGTTCGACCTACGTCCACGGGCACAAAAAGGATGATACTTTTATTACCTAAACACGCTTCTCAGCTCTCTCTTTTGTTTACAAGTCTCACAATAATGATCTTGATCTCAACTTTTCACTTTCTTTCCTTATGCATACTCTACCCTTCTATTTATAATAGTGTGTAGAAATCATATTCCTATTTGTACAAGAATTTCCTAGTTGAAACAATTTCCTTTTCCCATAAGGATTCCTAGTCACAACTATTCATTTTTCCCATAAGGATTCCTAATAAAAACTACCCTTACTTTCTTTATCCTACTAGGACTCTGACTCACCAGTTTTCCCCATGAAAATATGATAACTTGTCATCTTATCCGCAAGAATAGGGTGTCATCTTTTGGAGCATATCTCGCTATCTGGTCGGTCTTCATGAGGTCGGTCATAATAGTCCTTTGAACTGAGAATGCTGTTGTCGATCTGATAATGGTCGGTCATCCAATCTTAAGTGGTCGGGTTACCGATCATAAGCGCTTGACCCCTAACTCATGTGGTCGGGTCGGTATTAATGATCTCGATCAACAAGGGAATTTACCCTTTTACCCATCCCGTGCTGCTTAAATATCATAGTGCTTAAAAACACCATCAACAAAATCTAAATGCAAAGTTGACATAAATGAAAGCCTTCTTAGAATTGTTCTTGGAGGTTTGAAGGGCGGTCTTAAAGGAGAGGAATGTATAGAACAGCTATGGTGCAAGAAAGATTGCTACGTTGGTACAGTTGGATATTCTGATAACAATAGGTGTGGGACATCATCCAAGGCATCAAATGGAGTTGAAAATTTTTCTGAGTTAGCCCTTCAACGAATACTTGAGGCTGTGAATGAACTAGAAGAGGACTCTGGGAATAGAGAACCTACAATTCTGGTGCTGGATTGTGAAGTGCAGGTGAGGCATTAAATCTTTCATCCTCTATGTTTGTCTGATATTATTTTTGGCAGTTCATGTGTTCAATGTCTATTATTTAGACTTCAGTACTTATTGGGCTTCTTGTTGTGGTTTAACACTGGAGAGAGTTCGTCACCATGAAGAGCAAGCTAAGGGCCTTATTTACATAACTCATTGTAATCACAGTGTTGGGAAAAAAAGCTTGTGATTTTGTTTCTCGTTTTCATATTTCTCTTTCCTTTTGAATTCTTTTGATAGGTGTAGTAGAGAAATCTTTTGAGCATTTATCAATTGGAAATAGGATATATTTAGTCCGTATACTATATTTAATTCATATACTATGTGATAGCAAGAGGGCGATTAACATCCTTATCTTGAGAATTACATGCTTGAAATAAGAGTTTTGACAACATAATTTAATGGCATTATAATACAGTAGTACTGGTTCTGTTTTGATATTGATGGCCGCCAAGTGACCGGTGAAATATGAATAATTATTAGTACAAGATATTGAATAATTTTTACTAATAATTTATTCTGAAAGTTATAAAAATTTTAAATTTTCGATTTTACCTAAATCGCACTTCCGCAGCAAAAACCCCAACACCATCACCATAAAGAGCAAGCTAAGGGCCATATTGCTACATTTCCTCGGATAGATCCCTTGGATGCATTTGTTGATGGTTGTTTTTCGTTCCAGGGATAATCTAGGAAAACCACTCCTCGAACAAACCTCCATCAACTGTGAATTTGTTTGGTTTGTTGAGAACCAAATGCAAACTTGGTAAAATATAGAATACATGCAGATAAACAAAAGATTTAACGTGGTTCGGCGGAATGGATCTAGCTTATGTCCACGGGCACAAGGGAAAAGAAAGCTTTTATTACTGGCTCGAGTCTGACCAACCTCTTTTGTTTCTCTAGCTCGGGATTCTTTTCTCTCAATTACAAGTTACAAGTGCTTGTGAATAAAATTGCTCAACCCCCAACAATGAACCCTCAACCTCCTAATTTACTAAGCCAAAATACATTGTTACGCTAACTTCGTGATGTCAGCCACATTGCTAAGCCATTATTGCTTAGGCTCTCTTCCTCAATTAACCTACGGATTATAGCCCAACCGCCTGACACCCCTACGACCTACTGCCTGAATCTCATTAAATTACCTATTCTTGGTAACTATTGCAAGTTATTGCCATACGCCTACCAGTATTCCAACTACTCTCATGCGATAGCGCGTGTCAATCATTACTTTTGCAGCTCTGCTCCATCCCATCAGCTGCTGGCCTGCTTCTATCTCATCAACCCTTGGGGAATCCAAACTTTCATTTAGGGCTTACGTCGCCCGGTCTTTAACATAATGCCCCGACCTACCTTATCGGGTCAGTAAGGTGAGATGATCGACTGTAAACTGAGATGATTGACCTGTCCAATAGGGTCGGGTCGGTTCTGCGACCTTTTCTTTCCTCACTTTACAAGGTCAGGTAGGCCTTCACGGATGCCCAAGTGCTGTCGAATCTGATGCCTTTATATCAAGTCGGGTATGGTTCTTCCCTCATGTCCTTCTGCGTCTCGGGCTCGAGCCCCTTCATCTGACCTCTCATTATCACAAGGACCTTGGACCTTCATCTGTTTAACTGCAAACCTCATTATACCCATTTTTCAGGCTTCAGAGTTTCTTAGGGCAGAAAGTCACCATCAACATCTGTCCCATCGTTCTTGGTATCAACGAGTTAGTGAGTTGATGCCGGGAACTATGATAAGATGGTGGTTTTCTCTCACGCTGATGTTCGATCTTGATCAAGTCCAGAACCTTAAGTCTTCCCCACCTCACAACAGGTTCCATAATCTGCAAGCATCAATGCTCTTTGTAAAAATATGCGTCGTGTTCGCAATCCGAATCTAGCATCTCTGCTTCTGACCTATTTCTTGGCCATCCCTTCCACTAGGCTCTGACCGTAAACGTTGACATGGAATAACTCTGGTCAGTCTATCCCTCAACTTATTCTCTTGAAAAAGCTCCTCTTATGCCACCTCGGGCTGACGTTCGCTCTTGACATGCAGTGATCCTGGAAGTGGGTGATATAAGAAGACCTGCAAAACAAAACATTAGTCACGAGGGAAAACTCACATCGGGCTGCCACACAGCTAAAGGGCCTCGGCAGAATGCAACCTGGCCCGAGCCGATCTGATGCAAAGATGCCTTGGGAAATATTCCAACCATTCGCTATCTAAGTCTCTTGGCCGCAAGAGAATGAACCTTCATTGCGCCAATACATAACAATAGGGCCTTGGCGGGATGTAATCAAGCCCGAACCAATCAAGCAAACTGGCCAAAAGGGAATGTACCCTCCTTGTGCCATCAGCACTTGGCCATGAGGGAAAAAATCCATCCCCATGCCAATAAATAAAATAAGGCCTCGATGAGAAGTAACCCGACCCTGAGCTGATCAAGCAAACTGGCCAAAAGGGAATGTACCCTCTTTGTGCCATCAGCACTTGGCCATGAGGGAAAAAATCCAGCCCCATGCCAATAAATAAAATAAGGCCTCGATGAGAAGTAACCCGACCCTGAGCTGATCAAGCAAACTGGCCACAAAGGAATGTAACCTCCTTATGCCATCAGCACTTGGCCATAAGGGAAAAACTCCAACCTCATGCCAATAAAAAAAATAAGGCATCGGTGGGACTTAACCCGACCCCGAGCAATAATAAACATTACGGCCTCGGCAGAACAAATACAGTCCCAAGCCATCAATTCATACTATGGCCTCGAAGGAACGAATACAGCCCCGAGCAATCGATTCACACTATGGCCTCGGCGGAACGAATGCAGCCCCGAGATATAGATTCACACTATGGCCTCGGTGAAACGAATGCAGCTTCAAGCCATCAACTCACTTTCTATGACTTAGCCAAAAAATGGAAGATTTTCAACCTTCGAAAAGCACTATGGAGACTGGAAATGGCGTCCTACTTCAAGTCATCCACCAAAAAATAAAACCAAGATGAAAATAAGACCAAACAAAATGAAGGTGATATATCACATACCTCGTGCAAACCCAAAAGAATTAACACATGAGCGTGAGGTAGTGTTCTGTCCTATGCTACATAAAATAATAATTTTGAACTTCACAATTCAACGCCCCGGAGAACTGAGCTATGGATCGAGGGGGCGGCCAACGCCATGAGATTTTTCCCATGCTAGGTAGGCCCCGAGTCTGCAAACGCCATGGAGACCCTCAGGCCTTCCCAATGTTATGCTCATATGGATCCGAAATGGGATGGCCAACACCACGGGGGCATTATCCCTCCTTGTGCTTGGCACATCCTGAGGCTACAAATGCCACGGAGGCCCATGGGCTTTCCCTGTGCTATGTACCTCCTGAGGCTATAAACGCCACTGAGGCCTAGGGGCTTTCCCTATGCTATGTACCTCTAATATTGGGCGGAAAATTCCACGGAGTCATGGGCCTTCCCCATGCTATGAAAACCCAGAGGTATTGTAGTACCGAAGCCACTAGCTATCCATACGTGCTATGATTACCTTGAGTCACCAAACGCCACGCCGACTCATTCACCGAGCGTACTATGGATACCTGAGGTTCCAAACACCACACAAGTCTGTAAACTGTGATCATTCCTCAAAGAAGCAAGTCATTGGGTGTTAACGTTCTAGCTCAGGGATATTATAATAACATCAGGGAATGGCGTGCCGCAGGGGTGCACACTTTTCCCACATGCCTTGCTGTTAGTGTCCTAGACATACCACGGGATCTCTAAGCGTCATTATTGTGCGAATAAAACAAGAGAGTTGCGGTATACTCACATTGATTGGTTGAGGAGATTTCGAAAATTTCCAAGGATGTAAAGAAGCTCCAAGCTTTCCTTGAGTGTTTCCAACACTTGGGTGAGTCTCCCTATCACCTTGATTCAACTCCAAAGTGCTAGCTTTGATCTATTTTGTGAAGAAAATTTTTCCCCAGGAAGAACATGGTCCATGATAAAGAGAGAAGGAAGAGAGGAAGAGAGAGTTTAGTTGCTATGAATAGTAACCCCATACCAATTTCCAAAATTGACTTGGTTTATCTAATAAAGTTGAGTGTTGAATTTGGTTTGAGTGTATTATAAGTAAAGCCAAGCTTCCTTTCAATAAATCAAATCCATGGAATAAGCCTAACCACTTCCATCACATGTCTAACATGTTGATGTAAGTGAAGTGGGTCCCACCACTTTTAAATTCGAAATTTAAGTCGGCTAACTCAACACGCAACTTCGCTCGGGCCCGGGTTCGTTTAATTCCGAAATAAATGAATTTTTCGTCGCTACGTAATTAAATCCAATTTAACTAAATAATAATACCTAGCAAAATTATTACGGAAGTCGCTTGCGAATTTATTCTAAATTAATTCGTTCGCTAGAATTAAAATCCAATTTAATTCTGCATTGAAATCTAATTTCAATTAATATATCCAATATATTACTTTAACCCAATTAAATAAATTAAATAGTAAAATCTAATTTAACTATTAAATTTACTTTGCCGATTAGTTCTAAATTAATCGTGTTCTCTCTCTTTTAGTCGAATTAATCCCAAATTAACTCTTTCCGTAATTAATCCTAGATTAATTTTCTCTCTCTCATAATTAATCCCAGATTAATTATGTTCGAGTCAAATGTCATCGGTGAATCTTGGGGAGGCGACCCAAGAGATCCCTGGATATGTTGGGAGTAAATACAGTCATCGGACTATCCGAATACGTACGTACCCGGTACCACGTTCTCACCTATTTACAAGACAAAGTTGGCTCCTAGCAAAACACCGTGCCTACCTAATTCTCCAGAAATATTCTTTTAAGGAATATATAATCTATATCAGGCGTAGTATACATAGTATTGCGTATTATGATCCAGTATCGGATGTCACATGCTAGGCTTGTGGCTGGAGTTGTGTCTGCCCCGTACGAAGCATATATCGGATCACTAGCCACTAGTCTCTTTATGATCGAAAAGTCATGACCTAGTCATACTTCCCCGATGGCTATAGCACTTGAGAGTACCAGTTCTGTAACCCTCCATGGTCATAATCTCTATATGACTGAAGTGATACTTCCATCTTGACATCACACCCAATATACTACGATTCTCAGTATACCCAGAAGAGGCGTACACAGAACCTGTTAAAGCCCCGGACGTATTAGCGATGCAAGTCTCAGGTTAAGACCATATACACCTACCCTGATTCGGATTTCCATAGACACATAGTCATACTACCAATGAGATTCTGAGGGGTCTATCCAGAGCGAAGCTGTTCTCGTACCATCGGCAAACAGAACCTCCTATCACACTTGCATGAGTATCAAATACCCAAATATATGAGAACTATGCCGTTAATCTTTCATAACGCGCACAAGTGTAATACTAGCTTATTCCGCATTATCGATGTCGAGTCTCGATAATACTACCGACTAGGGATATTTAATGATTAAACCTTACGTGGATTAATACTGTCTCATAACTTATTAATCTGGTACTAATCATATGGACTTTTTTGATTTATATATCCAAGTAATCCAACTACAAATGATAAAAGAGCAATTTCCTTTGTCACATAGTTAATTTTGTACAAGAACACCATGTTCTTTACAAAATAGTGATGCTATGGGTCATAATTATCTAACAAACTCCCACTTGGCCTATAGCCAATCACTCAAGTGTCCAACATCTGAACTATGTATGGGTCGCTCAAATTTCTGCTGAGAAATAGCTTTCGTCAGTGGATTTGCAAGGTTATCATCTGATGTGATTTATTCGATCATCACATCCCCACGATGTATGGTCTAACGAATCAGATGAAATAATTGAAGTACATACTTGGATCATTGATGAGATCGCGGTTCCTTAGCCTGTGCTATAGCCCAGCTCAGCTGCTAACATAACTACTCCTAATCCAATTAGGATTATAGATCCAAAATGATTCTTTTGCTGCCTCAGCTGCAGCAATATTCCGCTTTTATTGTTTAATCGACAACAGTATCTTGCTTGGAAGATTTCTAGCTCACTGTTCCGTTATTCAAACTAAATATGTACCCTTATTCTGACTTACAGTCGTCTTTCTCGATTTGAAAACTTACAGCGGTGAACCCAGTCACCTCAAGTTCTCATTTCCCCATATTATCAGAAAGCATCCTTAGTTCATCCAAGATACACAAGGATGTTCTTTACTCAATCCAGTGACCATCACCAGGATTCTTTGCTCAAAGTATATGAGATATTAGGTCGCGTACATTTTCATAACATACGAGCTCTAGGAGAGTGTCAACAACTTTCTAGATCTATCCCAGTAGATCGTTATTCCTTAGAATAAAGCCTACTTCTCCCAGGTTTTTCATGGAGAATTTTATGAAAGCCAAGCTTTCACCGATTATAGCATGGAATGTCATTGCCGAGAAGCAATACATCATCAATATTTAGGACAATGATTGTCAGTGCACTCCCACTAAACCTCTTATATACACAAGAATCATCTTCGTTTTGAATTAAATCATATACCATAATGATTACATCAAAACTCTGGTTCCAAGAATTCAATGCTTGCTTCAATCCATAAATAAATCGATTTAACTTGCAAGCCTTGTTTGCATGTTTTGGCACGACAAAACCATCAGGATGTTGTATAAAACATCCTTCAAAAGGTTTCCGTTAAGGAAAGCGGTTTTGACGACCATCTGCCATATTTCATAATCAAAATATGCAGTATTAGCAAGCATTATCCGAATGGATTTAATCATGGCAACAGGTGAAAAAGTTTCGTCGTTGTTGACACTATGTCGTTGACGATACCCTTTCTGTACAAGCCTAGATGCGTACATGTCTGTCTTCCTTGAAGACCCATTTAGTACCAATAGGCACAATGCCTTCTAGTACATCAACCAGTATCCAAACTTGGTTGGTATACATGGAATCCATTTCGGACTTTATGACACTTTTCCATAAAAGGAGTCGATACCTTGTATCACTTCCTCATATGTAGTCGGTCCATCTTCCTCAATAAGATTAATATCTACATGAGGTGAGATCAGAAACCCATACCTTCAAGGTTGTTTTCTGACTTTCTCCGACCTACACGGTTCTTGTGTATTAGAATATTGTGGAACAGTCTCATCCCAAATAGACTGTTCGTGTTTCGTGAGGGGTCGGTGCCTGGAATAATATCACTCTGATTTTTATCGAGTTTTACTTTCCTCCCACTTATCACTGCATTTAGGAATTCTTTTTTGAGGAAAACCGCATGGAGAGCAACAAATACATTGTTCTCTTGTGAGTTGTATAATTACTATACTTTGGTTTCCCTAGGATAACCTACAAATAGACACTTATCTGATTTGGGTTCTAGTTTGGTATCATCGAAACATTTAGAGTATGCCCAGCATTCCCAAATATTCAGGAATGAGAAACCCAGTTTCTTTCTATTCATATATAATATGAAGTCTGTCTAACAGATTTTCATGGAACCTTATTCAAAATAAGTATTGCACTGTTTAATGCGTATCCTCATAAGGAAATTGGTAGCTCAGAGCGACTCATCATTAACCTTACTATGTCCAACTAAGTTCGGTTTCTTCGTTCGGTCACACTGTCCAACTGAGGTGTTCCGGGAGGAGTCCACTGTGAAAGAATACCATACTCTTTCAAGTAATCTTGAAACTTATTGCTTAAGTATTCTTCACCACGGTCCTGCCGCAATGTATTAATACTTTGCTAGTCTATTTTTATACTTCGTGTCGAAACTCTTTGAATTACTCAAAGGTTTCCGATTTATGTTTCATAAGATACATATAACCGTAACGCGATGCCACATCCGTAAAGGTTACGAAATATTCATATCCACCTCTAGCCTAGCTAGACATGGGCCCACTTACGTCACTATTAACGAGGGCTAACAGATCGGTGGCACTTTCACATTTACCATTAAAAGGTGTTTTATGCACTTTGCCCAATAAATAAGATTCGTAGACATCATTTGAATTAGGATCAAATTCGTCATAGTATCCATTCTTCGAAAGTGTGGATATACGAGTCTTGTTAATGTGTCCCAGACAACAATGCCACAAATAAGTCTCATCTGATTTACTCAGTTTGAGCCTTTTGTTTGTCATGTTATATCTTTGAGATTCATTTATATTCGAAATATAAATACCGTTATTCACATCTAATGTGTATATCTCAATATCATATTTATAGAAAAAACACCTGGTGTTTCGGAACATAAAGGTATACCTCCAACGGGTTAAACTAGATACAGAGATAATATTCTTAGTCAAACTAGGTACATTATAACAGTCTCCTAATTTAAGTACATGCCCTAAGGGCAGTTCCAAAACTTAGGTTCCTATGGCCAAAACAGCGACTCTCGTCCTGTTTCCGACTTGTAGGTTGATCTCATCTGAAGCCAGTCTCCTGCTAATCAGCAGATCATGCACATCAGTACATATATTTATGTACCACATCTAGTATTTAAGATCTAATTTTAAAACCAGCAGTGGACATGTTTATAACAAACATACCTGAAGCCGGAGCCTTGCTCGTCTTCACTTTCTTCATGTCTGCCATGTCCATACGGCAGTCACGCTTCCAGTGACCCCGTTTGCCACAGCTTAGGCATACATCTTGGGATATGTCCTATGTCTTCCCAGAAGATTGTGACGATTCAGCCTTGCCCATTTTCTTCACACCCCCAGAAGCCTTCGGCCAAGCCTTGGCCTTATGGAATGTCGAAGTAAGATACGCCTTGCACTTCTTGCCTTATAGAAGCTCTGATTATGCTTCCTTGAGCATAGCTATTAACTCTCTAAGAGTTCTCTCTTGGCTTATCATGAACCCGCCCTAGCATTCGGGCAGAGACTGTAAGATCAAATCTATGAAAGTCTCGGCCTCGAAGGTTATGCCTAGCTAACCTAGCTGTTCGATATTAGCAATCATCTGCGACACTTAGTGCTCGACAGATGTACCCTCTGACACATGTGAGCGAAAGAGCTTCTTTTGCAATTCGTACTTTTAAGATCTAAGAAATAGATATATGAAGATCCTTTAATTTCCTCATCATGGTACACGGATCTAATCCTTAGTTTCGACGATGAAATTTGAGGATTCATTACAGCAAGCATGACAGATTGAACACTAAAGTTATGAGTCTTCTAAAGCTCATGCTCCACTATTTGTTCAACTCAAGGCTCAGGCCCGAGAGGTTTCTCTATCAAATAGAGTAATTTCTCAGCTCCCAGGACTATCCTGAGATTCTTTTCCCAATTTGGAAAATTAAAGCCGTTAAAGATATTTTCATCCAAGATTATGTGCTTTGACGCTAATCTTTCAGGTTATCTTGATTGCTATAGTCTAACTGTCCAATCAACGATTTCAGGTACAATCAAATGTAATGATTGCTATAGTCCAACTATATAATCAACTACAATTGATCGATTACATTCAAATATAATGATTACTATAGTCCAACAATATAACCAACTACAAATGAAGTAGTTTGAATACAATCCAACTGTTCAATTAAAACAACAATTGAATATTAGTCTAACTAATATATATGAATTTAATGATGAAAAATAAAATGAACGCGTATTGGCAAGTATTAAACGAAATTGTAAATTTAATACTTGTCTCCCACTATTTTTCGGCGAGCCTCTAACCCTCTGTGGAGTACTCGGGAAACCTAGTTTCCTAGTGGGCTAGAATCCCGTTAAATAACACACAACCTTGACTTTGTCCAACAAGCTGTATGAAACTTAACTAGGTAGATCTCTAAGATCAATTGGATCTCATCCAATTCTTAGATCCAGTAGGTGGACCTCCAAGTCCGAAATATATATCCAATATATGTAAATATATCCAATATATTTCCTAACCTGTTTCCTCTAAATCAACTAAGCCTTGGCTTTGGGTCAACAAGCTTAATGATTCTAGTTAAATGCGACCTATTGACAGTGGAAAGCTTCGTAATCGAAGTCGATGAACAAGAAGTGACCTTGACTTTGGCCAACAAGTCACAACCGCCTAAGACATACAATATAGAACAAAGCTTACGCGGTTCAAACACATCTGCGATGGACAAAGGTCTTGACTTTGGCCAACAAACCAATGCCAATCTTGGATCTTGAGAGAGAACCACTCAATGGAAGGAAAAACGCTTAATATTGAATGGGGGTTTTTCGCGTAAATTGGCAACCAATTTATTATCTTTGATTAGGTCCCATCATACACCCTTAAACATGCATTCTAAAAGCATAATAAGGCGCGGATAAAATTAATAATGATATGCAGATGGATATATAACAAACTTTATTCCTAGAACAAATCTCTCTATTTCCTCTCTCCCGCTAGCACTATTCTTACTTCTACCCAATTACATAACAGTAAAAGAAACCTCATTTACATTGAGGGGAATTGGTGAGAAGAGAAATACAAAGAGAAAAGAGATAATAGGCTGGACACGTAGGTCCAATTTAATAAATTCTAAATTTATTACAATAATTTCCAAAATTGCCCTCACAGAAATCGACGACGTTGTTCTAGGCTATTATCCATCCGATATACATTATTCATACAATACATCCAAGTATTCACACTGTAGGACACAGAAATCGACGATGTTGTTCTAGGCTCGCGGCCCGGTCGAGAGTACGGAGTAGCCCACGGGGGAACTAAACCGGAGAAATAACATGGAGTCGCCACTCGGTGTGAACCGGGAAAATGATTTAAGGCTGCACTCACCCCTCGCAAGGGAAGACCTCAAACCGTTGGGTTCGAAACGGTCCCTTACTTATGCCACTTGTAATGATATGATTTGTGCAATATCTTAACTGAATCTACGCATCATATATGTTCAAGAATAACCCAAATCTAGTTCGCATTCATGAAAATCAATCCTACTTCTAAGCTTGCATGCTTTAAAAGTAAGATAGCATAACGGCAAACATACGATATCACACAATGAGCATGTTGAATTATCAAACACGAAAAATAAATAACATCTTAAACATAAACGTAAATTAAATTCCTATTACGAAAGAAAATAACTATAACATGCATAAAAAATAACATAATCATGCTTAAAAATAAATAACATACTAGACTAAATCATGCTTAAAAAATAAATAACATATTAGACTAAATCATGCTTGAACACAAGGTTGGATGAGACGAAACATGTGTGTCTCTCAAGTGGTACGTGGCATTGTATTCCGAGTGCAAACCGCAATACCGTCCATTTGGATTCGGCTACGGAATTTACGTCCGGGTTTCCATCCGATATACCGCAAGAGAGAACACATATTCCGTTCATCCAGAAATCACATCATGCACCAATCCACAATACTCATATGAAATAAAGTACTAAAATAAATAAAAATAAAAGATAATAAATAAAGAATGTGCCCTCAGGTCTAACCTCTTTAGTCGTCTATCGGAAGTGCGGTACGCGGTTTTCGGAAGGGTTGATGCTCCACAATGTTGGACAATTATGACCCATAGCGTCACTATTTGTACAGATCATGGTGTTGTTGTACAAATTAACTATGTGACAAATGAGATTGCTCTCTTATCATTTGTGATTAGATCACCAAGATATATAAATGATAGGAGGTCCCTATGATTTGTTCCTGGATTAAGAATGATATGAGACAGTATCAGTCCACGAAGGATAAATCATTAAATATCCGTAGTCAGAGCATTGTCGAGATTGGATATCGATAAATGTGTAAAAGACTAGTATTACACTTGTGCGTGTTGTGAGGGCACAACGTCATAGTTCTCATATATTTGGGTATAGGATACTCATGCAAGTGTAATAGGAGGTTGTGTTTTACCGATGGTATGGGAAACAGCTTCGCTCTGGATAGACCCCTTCGGAGTTCCATTGGTAGTATAACTATGTGTCTATGGAAGTCCAAAATCAGGGTAGGTGTATTTGGTCTTAACCTGAGACTTGCACCGCTAATACTTGCGACAATCAATATGCTTTGGTTTTGGTCGTCCAGGGCTTTAACCGGTTCTGTGTACGCCTCTTCTGGGTATATTGAGAATCGTAGTGTATTGGGTGTGATGTCAAGACGGAAATATCACTTCAGTTATAGTGGAGATGATGGTCACGTAGGATACGGGACTGGTTCTCTTAAATGCTGCAGCTATCGAGATATTATGACAAGGTCATGTATATCCGATTATAGAGACTAGTTACCAGACATCCGACATGTGCTTCGTACGGGGCTGACACAATTCCAGCCCC
>SKCR01007488.1:0-76929 GCA_019454045.1 Zanthoxylum bungeanum | reverse complement strand
ATATAATATTGGAATAAATCACAACCCTAGATAGTTTTAATATTGAATTTTCTCAAAATATCTTTTCAATAAATTTTATTTTATTGTCTTTAAATTTAGAATCGTCGCTATTTCAAATTAGTTAAACAACCTGTTAGATACTAGTAATCATTTAACCTCATAAAATTAATAACTTAGGTATTAAGTCCTCGTGGGATCGATACTTTTTATACTACTTGAACGATACGTACGCTTGCGTTATACGTGTGTGTTTACGCCGGTCAAGTATTCTACGGAGAATTATTCATGAAAGCCAAGCTTTCACCGATTGTATCATGGGAATATCATTTCCAAGAAATGACATGTCATCATTTTATAGGACAGTCACTGTCAGTGCGCTCCCACTAACCTCCTTATATACACAAGAATCATATTCATTTTGAATTAAATCATATACCATTATGATTACATCAAAACGATAATTCCAAGAACTTAATGGTTGCTTCAATCCGTAAATGGATCGAATTAACTTGAAAACCTTGTTTGCTCGTTTTGGTACGTTTCGGACTTGGTTGGTTTACATGAAATCCATTTCGGACTTCATGGCACTTTGCCATAATATGGGGTCGATACCTTGTATCACTTCCTCTTACGTAGTCAGCTTGTATTCCTCAACAAGATTGACATCTTTATGAGGTGAGATCAGAAACCCATACCCCAGGTTGTTTTATGACTCTCTCCGACTTACGCGGTTCTTGTGTATTCGAAGATTATTGGTATAGTTTCATCCTTGATGAACTATTTGTGTTCCATTAAGGAATCGGTGCCTGGAATAGTATTTCTCCGATTTTCATCGAGTTTTACTTTCCTCCCACTTACCACTGCATATTGGTATTCCTCTTAGGAAAACCGCATGGCGAGCAATAATTACATTGTTCTCTAGTGAGTTGTATAAGTACTATACTTTGGTTACCCTAGGATAACCTACAAATTGGGTTTTAGTTTGGTATCATCCAAACTTATGCCCAGCATACCCAAATCTTTAGGATTGAGAAAACCCGGTTTCTATCCTGTACATATCTAATATGAAGTCTGTCTAACAGATTTTTATGGAACCTTATTCAAAATAAGTATTGCACTGTTAATGCGTATCCCTTGAAGGAAAATGGTAGCTCAGAGCGACTCATGATTAACCTTATCATGTCCAACAAAATTTGGTTTCTCTGTTCGGACACACCGTCAAACTGACGTGTTCCGGGAGGAGTCCTCATTGAAAGAATACTATACTCTTTCAAGTATTTGAGAAACTTATTGCTTAAGTATTTTCCATTATGGTCTAACCGTGACGGTTTTAATACTTTAGCCGATCTGTTTGTCTACTTCGTGTCGAAACTCTTTGAATCCATCAAAAGTTTTCGATCCGTGTTTCAAAAGAAACACATATAACCATAACGCGATGCCACATCCGTAAAGGTTTCGAAGTATTCATATCCACCTCTAGCCTAGCTAGACATGGGCCCACTTACATCACTATGAACGAGGGCTAACAGATCAGTGGCACTTGTACTTTTACCAAGTAAAAGGTGTTTTAGGCATTTTGCCCAATAAACTAGATTCGTAGACATTATTTGAATAGAATCAAATCTGTCCTAGTACCCACTCTTCGAAAGTGTGGATATACGAGTCTTGATAATTGTGTCCCAGACAACAATGCCATTTATAAGTCTCAGCTGATTAATTCAGTTTGAGCTATTTGTTTGTCATGTCATATGTTCAAGATTCATTTATATTCTGAATATAAATACTGTTATTCACATCTAATGTGCTTATCTCAATATCATCTTTATAAAATGAAACACTTTAGTGTTCTAGAATATAAAGGTATATCCGCAATGGATTATACTCTGATATAGAGATAATGTTTCTAGTCAAACTAGTTACATTGTAACAGTTTCCTAATTTAAGTACACACCCGAAGGGTAGTTCCTAAACTTAGGTCTCTACGGTTAAAACAGCGACTCTCGTCCGGTTTCCAATTTGCAGATAAATCTCAACTAAAGTCAGTATCCTGCTTATCAGCAGATTCTGCACACCAGTACATATATATGTACCATATCTAGTATCTAAAATCCAATTTTAATACTCGTAGTGAACATGTTTATGACAAACATATTTGAAGTCGGAGCCTTGTCCCTCTTCACTTCCTTCATGTCTGCCTTGTCCATACGGCAGTCACGCTTCAGTGACCCCGTTTGCCACAGTTTAGGCAGACATCTTGGGATATGTCCTATCTCTTCCCAGAAGATTATAATGATTTTGCCTTTGCCCATTTTCCACACCCCAGAAGCCTTTGGCCAAGCTTTGGCCTTCCGGAATGTCGAAGTAAGATGCGTCTTGCGCTTCTTGCCTTATTGCAAAACTTTGGCTTTGTCTCCTTGAGAATAGCCATTAACTCTCCAAAAGTTTACTATTGCAATTGTTACTTCTAAGATCTAAGGATAGATCAATGAAGATCCTTCAATTTCATTATCACACTATAAGGATCTAATCCTTAATTCTGAATAAAAGATTAAGGAGTCTTTTCGGCAAGCGTAACGGATTAAACACTAAAGTTATCATGACATGAATATTCCAAATATCATGTTCTACTATTTGCTCAACTCGGGCTTAGGCTCGAGACGTCACTATATCAAATAAAGTAACTTCTCGGTGTCCAGGACTATCCTGAGATTTTATTCCCAATATGAAAATTAAAGTCGTTTAAAATATTTTCACCCAGGATTATGTTTTAAACACTAATCTTTTATTTATCTTGATTCCAATAGTCTAACTATCAAATCAACGATTTTAGGTACTATTTATTATAATGATTACAATAGTCTAACTATATAATCAACTATAATTTAATTGGTTAAATTCAAATATATTGATTACTATAATCCAATTATATGATCAATTATAATTGAAGTAGTTTGAATACAGTCCAACTGTTTTATTAAAACAATGATTAAATATTAGTCCAACTAATATATTAATGTAACGACGAAAAATTTGAAATGAGCGCGAATTTGGCAAGTAACTAAACGAATATTGAAAATTTAATATTTGCCTCCCATTATTTTTCGGCGAGCCTCTAACCCTCTGTGGAGTATTCGGGAAACCTTGTTTCCTAGTGGGCTAGGATCCCGTTAAATAACACACAATCTTGACTTTGGCCAACAAATTGTATGATAATTAACTAGGTAGATCTCTAAGATCAATTGGATCCCATACAATTCCTAGATCCAGTAGGTGGACATCCAAGTCCGAAACATATATCTTATATATGCCAATATATCCAATATATTGCCTAACCTTTTTCCTCTGAATCAACTAAGCCTTGGCTTTGGCACAACAAACTTAGTGGTCCCAGTTAAGCGGAACCCATTGACCTTGGAAAGCTTCGTAATCAATGTCGATGGACAAGAAGTGATCTTGACTTTGGCCAACAAATCACAACTTAGACAAGATACCGATATGGAACAAAACCTTCATGATTCAAACACATGCGCGACGGAAAAAGGTCTTGACTTTGGCCAACAAACCAGTGCAAGTCTTGGATCTTGAGTAAGAATCACTCAATGGAAGGAAAAACGCTTAATATGTAGTGAGGGTTTTTCGCGTAATTGGCAACCAATTAATTATCTTTGTTAAGGTCTCATCATCATACACCCTTAAACATGCATTCTAAACACATAATAAGGCGCGTAAATAAATATAATAATGATATGCGGATGGATACTTAGCACATTGTTCCTAGAACAAATCTCTCTTTTTCCTCTCTCCTGCTAGCACAAGTATTACTTCTACCCGATTACATAACACTTCTAAAGAAACCTCATTTACATTGAGAGGAATAGGTGAGAAGAGAAATACAAAGAGTAAGGAGGTAATAGGCTGGACACGCAGGTCCAATTAATAAATTCTAAATTTATTACAACAATTTCCAAAATTACCCTCACCCATCTAATATCCATCCGATATACATTATTCATACATCGAATCCATGTATTCACACAAGCATGTTATCAATCAATCTAATCCAATTAATAAATCTGAATATTAATGACCATCCAATGTTCAAACAATGATTTGATTTTGTGTGAGTCCAACTCATTTTGCGAATAAGTACTCAAAGTACGAATTCTTGAATTAAATTAAACTACAACATTAAATCTAATTTAATTTGTATTTAATACTAACTCATTTATTTAATTCCAAATTAAATATTACACTTTATTAATGAACCTTTACGACTTAGATTCCAAATCTAATCGTTACGAGTCTCAAAACCCGATTAACATCCAATGTCAATTTAATTTAAAGTCCAATGGGCTTTTAATTAATTTCTAAGGCATGGACTTTTGGTCAATATGGGTCAAACCCAAATACCAAAGCCCATTTAAGGAATCACCCTTATTTGCCAAGAAACCAATTTAGGCCCATTAGGCCCAATTATTATTAAAGGTCCATTAAGTCATAATTGGACTTTATGGATATGGTTTTAGGCCCAATTGGATCCAACCAATTTAACCTAAACCTAACTTGGTACAACCAAGCCCATTAAGCCCAATTACAACTTTTCAAGCCCAATTTCCAAAATAGGCCCAATTAATTAAGCATTGGCTTTGGCACAACAAACTTAATGATCCCAGTTAAGCGGAACCCATTGACCATGGAAAGCTTCGTAATCGATGTCGATGGACAAGAAGTGATCTTGACTTTGGCCAACAAATCACAACTTGGACAAGACACCGATATGGAACAAAGCCTTCATGATTCAAACACATCCGCGACAGACAAAGGTCTTGACTTTGGCCAACAAACCAGTGCCAGTCTTGGATCTTGAGTAAGAATCACTCAATGGAAGGAAAAACGCTTAATATGTAGTGAGGGTTTTTCGCGTAATTGGCAACCAATTAATTATCTTTGTTAAGGTCTCATCATCATGCACCCTTAAACATGCATTCTAAACACATAATAAAGCACGTAAGTAAATAAATATAATAATGATATGCGGATGGATACTTAACACATTGTTCCTAGAACAAATCTCTCCATTTCCTCTCTCCCGCTAGCACAAGTATTACTTCTACCCAATTACATAACACTTCTAAAGAAACCTCATTTACATTGAGGGGAATAGGTGAGAAGAGAAATACAAAGAGTCAAGAGATAATATGCTGGACACGCAGGTCCAATTTAATAAATTTTAAATTTATTACAATAATTTCCAAAATTGCCCTCACCCATCTAATATCCATCCGATATGCATTATTCATACATCGCATCCATGTATTCACACAAATATGTTATCAATCAATCTAATCCAATTAATTAATCTGAATATTAATGACCACTCAATGTTCAAACAATGATTTGATTTTGCGCGAGTCAAACTCGTTTTACGAATAAGTACTCAAAGTACGAATTCTTGAATTATATTAAACTACAATATTAAATCCAATTTAATTTGTATTTAATACTAATTCTATATTTAATTCTAAATTAAATAATTACACTTTTTAGTGTGCCTTTACGACTTAGATTCCAAATCTAATCGTTACGGGTCTCAAAGCCCAATTAACATCCAATGTCAATTTAATTAAAGTCCAATGGCCTTTTAATTAATTTCTTAAGGCATGGACTTTTGGTCAATATGGGTCAAACCCAAATACCAAAGCCCATTTAAGGAATCACCCTTATTTTCCAAGAAACCAATTTAGGCCCATTAAGCCCAATTAAAATTAAAGGTCTATTAAGTCATAATTGGACTTTATGGATATGGTTTTGGGCCCAATTGGATCCAACCAATTAGCCTAAACCAAACTTGGCCCAACCAAGCCCATTAAGCCCAATTACAACTTTACAAGCCCAATTCCAATTTGGCCCAATTAATTAAATTACCAAAATTCCAAATTTCATAATTTAATTAACCTAAATTGTATACCATAATTAATTAACCAAATTAACATTTCCAAAATACTAATTCACTCAATTAATTATGCTTATTATCATCAAAACATGTCTTACACATTTGAATCAAAAATCAATCATTTTACATGCTACAACTCACGGCAATTGGGGGGTTTTCATGTCCGATTAGGTTTCAATCCAATTAAATCCTAAATCAACAATTCCCAAATGATTTCAACTCATCCAATGATCAAAATCAAAAAATACCACGACATTAGGGCATTGATATGTTTCGGCCAAGCCTCAATTTTGGGGAAAAATTGATCCAATCCATTTTTCACAAAATTGATCACAAACAACTCCAAGTCATCCATTTACAAACATGCTCAAACAAGTAATTTCACTCAAACATGCTCAAATCCAATTTACCCAAATTTTACCCTAATCAAATTTCATGCTCAAAATGGCTCAAGATACCATTGTTGGGTTTCTAGTTAGTCCCAAGGATCATTCAAGCATAGAAATCATGTGCGAATACAACAAAGAAGCATGGCTGAATCATACTTACAGTGATCGGTTATGCGATGCGAGGAACAACAAAATATTTTTGGCTCCTTGAGCTCTCGGCAATGGCCCAAAATTATGCTCCTCCATTTTCGGTCATGTCCTCCATTGATGCTCCAAGCTCCAAGCTTTGCAAATGGTGATTCCATGCTCACAAGTTGGTTTCCCTATCACCTTAGGATGACCCTTCATGTGCTAGCATTGGAAAAATTGCCACAATCTTTCCTTGTTCTTCTTCTATGTCTCGGCCAAGCAAGAAATGAGAAGAAAAATGGCTTCAAAAGCCGAATGGGAGAGAAGGGAAGTTTTGGCTCCAAAACCGTGTGAGTGATAAAGAGAGAGAGAGGAATTGTGTTGTGTATATGGTTTTTAATTTTCCAAAAATCAAATACATAAAACAATTAACAATTATCCAAAAAAGTTACAAGACTTAAAGTTTTCAACCACCTCCATCAATCAATGAATATTGATTGGTTGTCAATCACTCAAAGTGACAAGACATTCATCACTTGAATGACGAGTGATGTGACGAGTGATGTGACTTGTGGGCCGCACTTGAATTCGAAATGCGAGTGGGCCCGCAAACACTCCCGGACTTGGGTTCGCTATGCCTAGCAAAATTATTATTCACGTCGCTAACGAATTAATTTTAAATTAACTCGTTCGCCCGAATTAAAATCCAATTTTAATTCCGCGTCGAAATCCAATTTCTTATAATATATCGAATATATTATTTTATCGATTAATTCCAAATTAATCGATCTCTCTCTTTAAATAATATTTTATACCAGATAAAATATCTCCGTAATTAATCCCAGATTAATTTTCTCTCTCATATAATTAATCACAGATTAATAAAGTGCGAGTCATACGTCATCGGTGAATCTTCGGGAAACGACCCATGAGATCCCCGGATATATTGGCAGTAAATCCGGTCGTCGGACTATCCGAACACGTACGTACCTAGTACTACATTTTTACCGATTTACAAGACATGGTTGGCTTCTAGCAAAGCACCGTGCCTACCCAATTCTCCAGAAATATTCTTATAGGAATATGTGATCTATATCAGGCGTAGTATACGTGGTATTGCGTATTTCGATCCAGCATCGGATGTCACGTGCAAGGCCTGGGGCTGGAATTGTGTCTGCCTCGTACGAAGCACATATCGGATCTCTGGTAACTAGTCTCTATAATTGGATAATCATGACCTAATCATATTATCCCGATGACTGCAGTACATAAGAGCATCAGTTCCGTATCCTACGTGATCATCATCTCCACTATGACTGGAGTGATACTTCCATCTTGACATCACACCCAATACACTATGATTCTCAATATACCCAGAAGAGGCGTACACAGAACCCTGTTAAAGCCTTGGACGACCAAAACCAAAGTATATTGATTGTCGCAAGTATTAGCGGTGCAAGTATCAGGTTAAGACCAAATACACCTACCCTGATTCGGACTTCCATAGACACATAGTCATACTACCAATGGAATTCCGAGGGGTCTATCCAGAGCGAAGCTGTTTCCGTACCATCGGTAAACACAACCTCATATTACACTTGCATGAGTATCATATACCCAAATATATGAGAACTATGCAGTTATGCTCCCACAACGCGCACAAGTGTAATACTAGTCTTTTACGCATTATCGATATCCAATCTCGATAATACTCTGACTAAGGATATTTAATGATTAAACCTTTTGTGGATTGATACTGTCTTATATCATCTCAATCCGGAACTAATCATATGGACATCTATCATTTATATATCTTGGTAATCTAATTACAAATGATAAAATGGCAATTTCCTTCGTCACATAGTTAATTTGTACAACAACACCATGATCTGTACAAATAGTGATGCTATGGATCATAATTGTCCAACGGGAGGGACATGTCCCTTGGATGGTACCCCATAAGGACATGTCCTCCAATGGTATGTAACATGATCCTATACTCCAAGGGGTGTATAGGAGGGGTATAACCCTTTGGAGGGTTGCACCTCAACCAATAGGGTGTCCTTGAGGCACCCTTCCATGGTTATAAAATGAAGCTTTCATGTTCCTTTTGTCATCTCTGATTTCATCCGAACTCAAGCAAAAGTATAGAGTCTCATATTGTTTCTTGAGTCTGAGAGAGTGCCACCATATTCCAAGTTCGAGATCTTGTTAAGGAGTGCCCCTTGAACAAGAGGAATCCAGGTTATCCTGGGAGAACATTAGCCACAAAAGACGTAGAGCACCGAGATGAGGCTGATAAGTTCTTAAGGACATAGATTTATCTCGACTCGGATCACAAGATTTCATCACTATTTCAGGTTTTTCTTCATTCTCAAAGTTTTAGGGTTTTTGGGTTCATGCATGTAAAAGTAGATCTGAAACTTACTTTCTAATTTTGAGTGTTAAAGCATGTTTGTATTATGATTAATGACACTAATCCACCAACAACTATGTGTATATATCATATTCTTCAAGCTTTCATCTTCCGTAGAACTTGAATGGAAAGATAGATTATTATTGTCAAATAATAAATTGTCTAAACCCTAATCTTATCTAAACAAGTGGTCATAAAAATAATAGAAATTATGAAATTAACTAACAACTAAAGCAATTAGAAAAATAAACTTAAACATGAAAATAACGAGATAAAAATAACTAAGGATCACAACTTCCCCCACAATATTCCCTTAAATCTTTCTCATTTATTTATAACTGATCAACTATAATGAATTATTAACCTAAAATATAAAATTATTTACAAATCTTTGTCGATAGTCAAGTAGAAATGCCCAATTCAGTACAATTATCTATATGTCTATGATAATTATCCTAAATCAAACTCATTAAGTTTATGTTCTATTTATGGCAATACATGTCTTGTAAGTATATATCTATCCGGAACTAGAAATCTATTCTTTTGAATGAGATCACGTGTTATCAATTTTCAAGACTAAACAAAGCTCCTTTTGTCAAGTTCATTAGGGTTTACCATAACTATCCTATTGGTGATCAACCAATAGAACGCATTAAGTAAAGAGAATGATCAACAATCATACATAGAAGGTCATAAGTCATAGAATAAAGAGATTCAATTAATAAAAATTGACATTGGGTTCTACTGCATTCCTAAAACAAGATTAGTTCATGATGAAGAAAATAACAAAATCATCATGGTATTTAACATAATAATAAACAAAGAACTAAGAAAGAAGAGGTAAAGAAAAAAATTATAAATGTGATCAATCTTCAATCACCGAAATCTTCAATCTTCTCCTATTGATTTTTGCTTGATCTTATTATTCTTGATTGTTCTAAAAAAGGTGCTTGTGTTTATAGTGTTTTTCAACATTAAAATAGGCTTATTTTTCATCTCCAAAAAGGTCTATGAAGTAACCTTAGTCGTTCCATTTATATAGATATTATAAAAACCAAGTTTAATATTAAGGTTAGGATTTATCACATTGGTGGCACACCCCTAAAGGTTTAGTGTCTCATCACTGACTTAAAATTGGCTTATTTTCGTCCCCATACTTGTTGGCACCCCCATTGAGTTATATAATGTCGCGCCACCTATTTAAAATTACTCTCTGACCCCAAATGGTGTGCTACTAAGTTGCTTAGAGTCGTACCACTGCAGCATATTCAATGTCAAGCTTGATTTTGACCAGAAATGAACTCGATTCAGTCACCGATGTAAACTACGAAGTTCTAGTATTTGAGATTTATTTCGAGTGCAGCTTGAATCGCCTTGATGGAACATCTTATGAGAAAGTTATGACAAAATCACTCAATGTTGTACAAGAAGTCACTGGTGCAATTTGGGAAATTTAGGTTTTAACTCATTTTTAGTCAACTCTCCATATGTACCCTAATCAATAAAATAAGTAATATTGATTCATTTAACATATTCAAGAATATAAAAGTGATGGAAATCAATCATAAATACATTTAAAAAGTGTATATTATATGCACTGATAATTTGTCTCATCTTCTCTTCAATCCGTGATTCACTTCTTCGGAATTTCTTCATTTATAATTTTATTTCCCCTAATCCACTCACGCACTTAAATGAAAAGAGTTTAAAAACTGATTTAATTAGGAGGAAAAGCAATAGCATATTGCAGCTTTTACCGATAACATGATGGTAGGTTTCATTAGAGGAATGGTTTGGTGGTGTAGGGTTCAAGATCTCACATTGAGGTCTTGGGTTCGAATCCAATGAGTGCATTTCTTGTAAGAGCCTGAAGTGCATTTCTCGTAAGAGCCTGAGACAGCTATAAGTTTTACATGCTCCGCTTAAGCTCAGAATGGATGATTTGGCGGCGAGATTTCCAATGATTTCAAAAAAAAAGTTTCATTATTCAAACTAAAAAGATATTTTTTACCTTTTTTTAATAAAATTTTTTTAATTTATAAACTTTATACAAACTCATCATATTGATCTATGATGACTGTTAAAAATTTCTTTCATATATGTCACGTTTTGTGATACTTTTTTCCATCACAAAATTTTATATATAATTATTTAATAATTATAATGAAATCATATCATTAAAATAATATTATTTAAATATTCTTGAATTGAAAACTAAAATTATATAATAAAAAGAAAATAAATTAAAAATAAAAAATAATTCATCATCTTTGCATATTTCTATTTATGTTCAAGACAGATACATGAGATATGATGCAATATCAAGACAAGAAATAAAAATGGTAAACAATCCATCTAATTAAGATAAAACTAATAAATTAATTTGGGCACTATATATAGGACTTAGCTGGTGAAAAAGCCAATAAGTGAACCCGACATCCCACTGTTTTCATGAACCAACATTTCCTTCCCATGTTTGTGCACCAAATTCATGAAATGAAAATTTATGTATTTTACCAGTTTGAAGTTTTCGATTCCGTCACCGATCAGTCCAATTGAGAAAACTGTTAGATAATTCAACTTAGTATTTTGTGGAGATATAATCATTGATTAATTGAAAGCATGAGAAATATGAATTCATGATTGTTGAGATGAGATTGATGGATTGGATGTAAGATGTGATTATATTGGATGATGCATGTTGTTGTGTTATGCTGTCGGGTTTTGTATAATAGTGGCTGGAGATGAGATGAGATGTGATGAGATATTTTGCGAAATTATATGGTGAAAAACCTTGGGGGTATGAGAGAGACTCTCTCATTGGTTTTAACCCACTCACACATATTTTGCGAGATGATATGGTGGGAAACCTTGGGGGTATGAGAGAGACTCTCTCATTGGTTTCAATCCACTATTATACTGGACCCGGATTAGCAACCATGTTTGATGGATGTTTGTATTGTTGTGGGATGATTGCTTGAGATGATATTATAGTATATGTTATTTTCATATATTATATTATTTATATATGTACTTATATATATATCCCTATTTTGTTGGTGAGGTCATGTTGAGAGTATGAGTGTTTTACTTGCTGAACTCTTTAAGCTCACTCCCCTTTTCCCAAACATTCCAGGTAGTCCGCCAACACAGCAGTAGCAGTACCAGATTTGATCCACGTGCCATATTTATTTTCTTTGGGTTGGTTCAGACATCTAAGTCACCATTTGTATATTTTTTTAAAGATTTGTGTTGTAAACCATAATATTTGAAAGATATTCAGTGACTTGCTAAACTTGTAATTTAAGATGTACTATTTATGCATATTTGTTTGACTTGTATGACATATAGAATGCTCGAGCTAAAGAAGTCTTCAAACCCCTTTCTAGGGTTGGGCCCGCTCTAGGGAGGGGGTCGTGGCATTTAAGACGCCATTGTGCCCTCCGCATACAGTATTGTGCATCTCATTAATGATCTTCTATTTTAAAGGAGAAGTTGCACTAAGGAACAATTTGCCCTTGTAGTATTGCAAATCATTAATGATCTTATAAGCAGGATGTTGGGTTCTCAAAGAACAATAACCAAGATCTTTAAGCATAAAACATGTGAATACGCAAAGTAAAGTAGCAGATATACTTACTTTGAACGGATTGAATGTTGGTGGAGAGTTCAAAACTTTTCCTTTGAGAATTTGCTCCAAGCTCCTCTCTTTGATGTATGTTGAGCTTCCAAGCTTGTTGAATGAATTCTAAACTCATGGGAGTAGTTTCCCTATCACCTTTGTATGATCCTTTGAGTGCTAGCTCTATGAAAATTTTGCAACAAAATCTTCCTATCACCAAGAGCAACTCTCGGCAATGTGCAAGAAAGGGAGAGAAAGAGTGCTTTTGGGCGTGACTTGTGTGTAGAGAGAAAAATGAGTGATGAATGAATTGTATTTGATTTCCCAAATCAATTTTTCAAATACCAAAAGTTGGTATATGTCTTTCATACATCAAGCTTGTGTAAGCAACAAGCCACCAAGATTCCACCAACTTCTATCAACCTAAAGTTGATAAAGTTTGACTAGGTGATGTGACTTGTTGTGGACCCCACTTGATTCAAAATCCGAGTGGACCCGCAAACACATTCCGGACTCATGTTTGTTAATTCCGAATTAACGAATTTTCCGTTGCGAGGTAATTAAATCAAATTTAATTAAATAATTATGCCTAGCAAAATTACTATTTAAAGTCGCTTGCGAATTAATTCTAAATTAATTCGTTCGCCCGAATTAAAATCCAATTTTAATTCCGTTATGAAATCTAATTTCATTTAATATATCGAATATATTATTTTATCGATTAATTCCGAATTAATCGTTCTCTCTCAATTAATTGAATTTTATCCCAGATAAAATCTTTCCGCAATTAATCCTAGATTAATTTTCTCTCTCTTATAATTAATCCTAGATTAATTATGTTCGAGTCATACGTCATCGGTGAATCTTCGGGAAGCGACCCATGAGATCCCTGGATATGTTGGCAGTAAATTCGGTCGTCGGACTATCCGAACACGTGCGTACCCGGTACCACGTTCTTACCGATTTACACGACATGGTTGGCTTCTAGCAAAGCACCGTGCCTACCCAATTCTCCAGAAATATTCTTTTAAGGAATATGTAATTTTTGTCAGACGTAGTATACGTAGTATTGCGTATTTCGATCCAGTATCAATATCACATGCTATGCCTAGGGCTGGAATTGTGTTTGCCCCGTAAGAAGCATATATCGGATCTCTGGTAACTAGTCTCTATAATCAGATAATCATGACCTAGTCATATTATCCCGATGACTGCAGTACTTAAGAGTACTAGTTCCGTATCCTGCGTGATCATCATCTCCATATGACTGGAGTGATATTTCCATCTTGACATCACACCCAATACACTACGATTCTCAGTATACCCAGAAGAGGCGTACACAGAACATGTTAAAGCCCCGGACAACCAAAACCAAATTGATTGTCGCAAGTATTAGCAATGCAAGTCTCAGGTTAAGACCAAATACACCTACCCTGATTCGGATTCCCATAGACACATAGTCATACTACCAATGGGATTCCGAGGGGTCTATCCAGAGCGAAGCTGTTTCCGTACCATCAGTAAACACAACCTCATATCACACTTGCATAAGTATCCAATACTTAAATATATGAGAACTATGTCGTTATGCTCCCACAATGCGCACAAGTGCAATACTAGTCTATTTCGCATTATCGATGTCCAGTCTCGATAATACTACGACTAGGGATATTTAATGATTAAACCTTAGTGGATTAATATTGTCTCATATCTTATTAATCTAGTACTAATCATATGGACTTTTATCATTTATATAGCTTGGTAATCTAATTACAAATAATAAAAAAGCAATTTTCTTTGTCACATAGTTTATTTGTACAACAACACCATGTTCTGTACAAATAGTGATGTTATGGGTCATAATTGTCCAACAATCTCCCACTTGGCTTATAGCCAATCACTCAAGTGTCCTACACCTGAACTATATACGGGTCGCTCAAACTTCTGCTGAGAAACATCTTTCGTCAGCGGATTTACAATGTTATCATCTGATGCGTTTTATTCGATCATCACATCGCCACGATGTATGATCCGACGAATCAGATGAAATAGTCGAAGTATATACTTGGATCATTGATGAGACCGTGGTTCCTTAGCCTGTGATGTAGCCTAGCTCAGCTGCTAACAGAACTACTCCTAATCCAATTAGGATTATATAGATCCAAAGTGCTTCTATTGCTGCTTCAGCTACAACAATGTTCCGCTTTTGTTATTTATTCGGCAACAGTATCTTGCTTGGAAGATTTCCAGCTCACTGTTCCGTTATTCAAACTATATAGTACCCTTATTACGACTTATAGTCATTTTTGTCGGTTTGGAAACTTGCAGCTGTGAACCCAATCACTTCAAGTTCTCATTCTCCACAAATTACGAACGCATCCTTAGTTCGTCTCAGATACTCATTGATGTTCTTAACATCAATCCAGTGACTATCACCTGGATCGGCCTGATTGTGACTCCATATGCTCAAAGCATATGAGACACCAGGTCACGTACATATCTTTCAATGTACGAGTTCTCGGAGAGTGCCAACAACTTTTAGATCTATCCCAGTAGATCCTTATTCCTAGAATAAAGGTTGCCTCTCCCAAGTATTCCATGGAGAATTTTAATGAAAGCCAAGCTTTCACCGATTGTTAATATGGGAATGTCATTGCTGTGAAGCAATACATCATCATCTCATAGGACAATCATTGTTAGTGCGCTCTCACTAACCTCCTTATATACACAAGAATCATTATCGTTTTTGAATGAAGTCATATACCATTATGATATCATCAAAATGTTGGTTCCAAGAACACAATGCTTGCTTCAATCCATAAATGGATCGATTGAACTTACCAACCTTGTTTGCAGGTTCCGGCACGAAAAAACCGTCAAGATGTTGTAAACATCCTCCTAAAGGTTTCCGTTTGAGGAAAGCGGTTTTGACGTTCATATGCCATATTTCATAAATGAAATATGCAGCATTAGCAAGCATTATCCGAATGGATTTAATCATGGCAATAGGTGAAAAAGTTTCGTCGTAATCGACACTATGTTGATGACGATACCATTTCAATACAAGCCTAGCTTTGTACGTTTGTATGTTGCCATATTTCATTTATATCTTCACCATGAAGACTCACCAATAGGCACAATGCCTTTTGGTACATCAACTAGTATCCAAACTTGGTTGATATACATGAAATCCATTACGGACTTTATGACACTTTGCCATAAAATGAGTCGATATCATGTATCACTTCCTCATACGTAGCCGGTTCGTCTTCCTCAATAAGATTGATATCTACATGAGGTGAGATCAGAAACCTATACCTCTTGTGAGTTCTCAAAGAATAATAACCAAGATCTTTAAGCATAAAACATGTGAATACGCAAAGTAAAGTAGCGAAAATACTTACTTTGAATGGATTGGATGTTGGTGGAGAGTTCAAAACTTTTCCTTTGAGAAGTTGTTCCAAGCTCCTCTCTTTGATGTATGTTGAGCTTCCAAGCTTGTTGAATGAATTCCAAACTCATGGGAGTAGTTTCCCTATCACCTTTGTATGATCCTTTGAGTGCTAGCTCTATGAAAATTTTGCAACAAAATCTTCCTATCACCAAGAGCAACTCTCGGCAATGTGCAAGAAAGGGAGAGAAATAGTGCTTTTGGGCGTGACTTGTGTGTAGAGAGAAAAATGAGTGATGAATGAATTGTATTTGATTTCCCAAATCAATGTTTCAAATACCAAAAGTTGGTATATGTCTTTCATACATCAAGCTTGTGTAAGCAACAAGCCACCAAGATTCCACCAACTTTTATCAACCTAAAGTTGATAAAGTTTGACTAGGTGATGTGACTTGTTGTGGGCCCCACTTGATTCCAAATCCGAGTGGGCCCGCAAACACATTTCGGGCTCGGGTTCGTTAATTCCGAATTAACAAATTTTCTGTTGTGACGTAATTAAATCAAATTTAATTAAATAATTATGCCTAACAAAATTACTATTTAAAGTCGCTTGCGAATTAATTCTAAATTAATTCGTTCGCCCGAATTAAAATCCATTTTTTTAATTATGTTATGAAATCTAATTTCATTTAATATATCGAATATATTATTTTATCGATTAATTCTGAATTAATCGTTCTCTCTCAATTAATTGAATTTTATCCCAGATAAAATCTTTCCGCAATTAATCCTAGATTAATTTTCTCTCTCTTATAATTAATCCTAGATTAATTATGTTCGAGTCATACGTCATCGGTGAATCTTCGGGAAGCGACCCATGAGATCCATGGATATGTTGGCAGTAAATTCGGTCGTCGGACTATCCGAACACGTGCGTACCCGGTACCACGTTCTTACCAATTTACAAGACATGGTTGGCTTCTAGCAAAGCACCGTGCCTACCCAATTCTCCAGAAATATTCTGCGAACAAATATGTAATCTTTGTCAGGCGTAGTATACGTAGTATAGCGTATTAAGATCCAGTATCGATGTCACATGTTAGGCCTAGGGCTGGAATTGTGTCTGCCCCGTACGAAGCATATATCAGATCTCTAGTAACTAGTCTCTATAATAGGATAATCATTACCTAATCATATTATCCCGATGACTGTAGTACTTAAGAGTACTAGTTCTGTATCCTGCGTGATCATCATCTCCATATGACTGGAGTGATACTTCCATCTTGACATCACACCCAATACACTACGATTCTCAGTATACCCAGAAGAGGTGTACACAGAACCTGTTAAAGCCCCGGATGACCAAAACCAAAGTATATTGATTGTCGCAAGTATTAGCGATGCAAGTCTCAGGTTAAGACCAAATACACCTACCCTGATTCGGATTCTCATAGACACATAGTCATACTACCAATGGGATTCTGAGGGGTCTATCCAGAGCGAAGCTGTTTCCATACCATCGGTAAACACAACCTTCTATCACACTTGCATAAGTATCCAAAACTTAAATATATGAGAACTATGTTGTTATGCTCCCACAACGCGCACAAGTGCAATACTAGTCTATCCCGCATAATCGATGTCCAGTCTCGATAATACTACGACTAGGGATATTTAATGAATAAATCTTAGTGGATTAATATTGTCTCATATCTTATTAATTCGGTACTAATCATATGGACTTTTATCATTTATATATCTTGGTAATCTAATTACAAATGATAAAAGAGCAATTTCCTTTGTCACATAGTTTATTTGTACAACAACACCATGTTCTGTACAAATAGTGATGCTATGGGTCATAATTGTCCAACACATAATACTGCTCAGGTTGAGCTGAAACTTTAGTTAAGAGTTGGTGAATATCCTAACAAGTTTGTGTTTCCATCTTAAGTTGTTCTGTGAAACCAAATATGGGAGCCGTTAGAGCTTGAAAGTGGGGAATTCTGGAATCTCATCAGCCACTATATTTTCCTTACTTGTCTTATATGGATCTCAAAATCAAAACCTAAGAGCTTGGCAAATATTGTTGTTGTTCAGGAGTTTGAATGTCCTGATCCATTAGTCCTTTTAAGCTCTTATGGTATGTTTTAATGACAAAGTGCCTTCCCAGTAAATGTTATCTCCACTTACTAACTGCTTCCACAATAGCCACCAATTCTCTTACATAAGTGGAGGCTTTTTTTAGTCTATCACTGAGTTTTTTTTTAACTAAAATAAGCAACTGGATGTTGCAATTGCATCAAGACAGGCACTATGTAGTTAGGCAATGAGAGAACATGTGTAGTAGCCATGGCTTGCTTTAAAGTATTGAAGGCACTTTCTGCTTTACTATTCCAGGTAAAAAAATCTATTTTCAATAAATCAGTCAAGGGTGTAACAATTACAGCATTATTCCTCACAAAAAAAACTTTTTGATAAGCACTGCAAAGTAGTTCTAAGGTGACTTAAATGTAGATCACAGGAAGGGCTGTACACCAAGATATCATCAAAGAATACTATAACAAATTTCCTCAAGAATGGTTTAAAAATCTGATTCATGTTAGCTTGAAATGTGGAAGGGACATTACTTAACCCAAAAGCCATTACCAAAAATTCATAGTGGCATTCGTGAGTCCTAAATGCCGTCTTAGGCACATCATTATTTCCTACTCTAAGATGGTGGTTTCCAGCCCTTTGGTCCAGCTTGGAAAAATGGTGGATCCATGCAACTCATCAATCACTTCATCCACAGTAGGTATGGGAAATTTGTCCTTGACTATGACAACATTCAATGCTCTATAATCCATACGAAACCCGAAAGTGTCATCTTTCTTTTTAAGTAGCAGAACTTGGGAAAAAAGGGCTGATGTTTTGCTATACAATCCCTTCTTCCAACAATTTCCTTGATCAGTTTCTCAATCTCTTCCTTTGGAAATGAGGGTACCTGTAGGGCCTTACATTCACTAGTTGAGTATTTAGTAACAAGGGTATATGATTATCCAAATTCCTTGTTGTTCCAGTATGGACTTTCTGATGCTATCTACTTTTGGGTTCACATCTTCCTATTTTCTGTACTGTATCATTTTCAACTGTGAAAGTGATAAGGAATCTTTGTTCAGTCTTGTATCCTCTGTTAAAGTGATTGCTTTTCCTTCCCAAGTGAACTTTATCTCCAACTTCTTATAGTACATTAATACAGGTACATAAACACATTACACACACACGTGATGTGTATATGTAACGACTTGATGGTTTTTCCCGCAAAATACCTACTGACTTTACTAATTATTATATATCTAACTATCCATTAGGTACATATACACATTACAGACACATAATCCTTAAGTCTACTGGCCTTAACAATGATCCTCTGTAGTCTTCCCTTGTTGCTCTGCTGCGGATCTTTGCTCCGCTGCTGTTGATCCTTCTGATGCAGCTGTGCTATTGTAACAGTTCCTTGATTAAGTTACTTATTGATGTAATGTAACGGTCCATATTAGGAAGATTGTGGTCCTAAATTTACTAAAATATTTGCACTATACTTTTTTTATGTGTTAGGTAACGTAATCCCTAATATATTTACATGTTTGTCCTCTTAGGATCTAACCATACATGTATTACTAGTCCTAGATTTATTTACAAACTAATTGAAATAAATCTATATTAACCACAACACAATTACATACCTTTAAACTTGTAGAGATCTCTTAATCAAACTTAATTGATTGCTTAACTCAATAAGAAAATGGTCTTATTTATAGGAGGGAAACCAAGTCACTATTAGCTCACATGCATGGATTACTATTAATCCTTATTACTATTTAATCACATGCATTGATTACTATGTAATCACATGTATTTGGATGCATAATGACTTTCTCTAACCCTTCCAAAAATGTTACCATCATGGGTGTACCATATGTTATCCACTTAACATTTTACTAATTGTTGTTACTTAACAACTCTTGTTGTTACTTAATTATTTGATTAACAACTCTTGTTGTTACTTAATAATTTCCAACATGAAATTATTACTAATTGTTGTTATTTAACAACACCAATAATGTACAATTAACAACAATTTCCAACATCTCCCACTCACACATGATGGGATCAACAATTTTTATTATCTCTACAAGAATAATTCATACTTTGCAATTGTGTCGTGCGACCAGCATACTTTGAGTGCTCAATTACTATACATCTGTTAAGAATATATAGCTGCTCGAAAAATGGATAGAACCATAGTTGATTATGTATGCAGTATCATCGATCATTTATCACATTAAATCTCTCTCGATCTCTTTTCGAATGTAATATTTATTTTGTATTCACAATCATGTTTGATCACATAGAACAATATAATTGGTCGACCAGTGAATACAATCTAATGTGATATTACTCATATAATGATCTTTCTCATTTCTCGAATCTCTCAACTTTTATTCAATTCGCTTTTCCAGAGATGTTCTTTCAGATCGAATCTCTCATGATCTTTCAGCAACATTCCAAGATAGCGATCATCAAATCTAAGTTTTAAGAACCAGACAAGAGTCTAAAGGGTACAATGTGAGATTGAAATAACCTCAAGGGTCTCACACAATATCAAGACTGAGATCTTTACTTGTATTACCCTCAATAGTCGCAAATGTACACATGGTATGAAAACATGTGCTACGGTATTCTCTCCTTTCCCATGGAGCGCATGTCTCATAAAATATCGTACAGATTATAGTTCAGACAAACACAATGTCTAACTCATAACTGACATTAAGACAAGTAAGGTGAAACGAACTTATTCACCTTTGGTCATATCACAGAGAAAGTGACCTCATAACGACATTACTTAATTTTCAAGCTTGAGCTCTCTAAATTATCACTCAGATAATTATCTTAAAAATTTGTCTCATCTCCCATTAACACAAAGTAATTGAGGCGATTGCCCGTGTGAGAGGGCCAATCATTCACTTGTCTGACATACTTCTCATACTAACGAATAGTATATATGTTTAAAAACACGTATCAACATATTAACATGTAAGCATTGAATACAAACATCAATGAGTATTAACATTAGTAAACATTATTTGGGAAAAATACATATCATAATATGTGAGCACATTAACATCTACGCAATCCCTAAGTTTTTACATGTCTAACAAAGACATCTCTAGGAACAGGCTTGGTCAATGGATCTGCTACCATTTCTTGCGTAGAAATGTACTTCATGTTTACCTCTTCTCGTGCAACTATGTCTTTCACAAAGTTATATTTGGTATCTATATGTTTCGTTTTACAATGGAATTTTTGGTCTTTTGTGTAGGCTATCGCTGCTTCACTATCACAGTTAACTAATACTGGACAGAAGCTTCATTTGACATACCCAAATGATCCAAGAACCTTTTCAACCACACAGCCTATTGTACTGCTGATGAAAAGGCCACAAATTCAGCCTTCATTGTGGATAAGGCTATACAAGACTGTTTCTTACTGCTCCATGAAATGGCACCATTGTTTAGTAAGAAAACAAAACCGGAGGTAGATTTTCTTTCATCTAAATCTCCTCCCCAGTCAGCATCAGTATAGCCTCGCAATTGCAGATCATTTCCTTGATAACATAATGAGTAATCAGCTATCCCTCTCAGATACCTAAATATTCTTTTAACTGCTTTCCAATGTGCTAGTCATGTGTTGGATTGGTATCTACTTACCATTCCAACAGCGAAACAGATATCAAGTCTTGTACACAACATTGCGTACATTAAACTTCCAACTGCATTTGCATAAGGAACTTTCTTCATTTGTTCATTTTCCTGTGGAGTTTCAGGACACAATCTACGACTCAAAGCTTCAGTTTTTGTGATAGGAGTATCAATGGGTTTACAAGCCTGCATTTGGAAGCGTTCAAGAATTTTCTTTATATATGACTCATGTGAAAGAGATAATAAATTCTTTGAACGATTTCTTGAGATCTTAACCCCAAGAATATATATCTTTTATCTCGAAGTTAGATGATAACCATTCTTTGATGTGTTTTACAAAATCCTTATCATTTCCGGCTATAAGTATATCATCCACGTACAAAGATAAGATAATGAACTTATCTATATCTCTCTTGGTGTACAGACAATGATCCTCATCTATCATTGTGAAATCATTCGAAATGATTGTATTGTGGAATCGTATATATATTGTCTAGACGATTTCTTGAGACCATATATAGACTTTAAAAGTCTACATACTTTCTCCTTTTCATTTTCTTTTATGAAACCTACTGGTTGTTCCATGTAAATTTCTTCATCAAGTTCTCCATTGAGAAAAGCAGTCTTTACATCCATTTGATGTAATTCTAGATCCATGCTTGCTACTATAGCCAGAATCAAGCGAATTGAGGTAAACCTTACAACGGGTGAAAAAGTCTCTTCGTAGTCAATTCCTTCATGTTGTGTATACCCTTTTGCTACAAGCCGTGCTTTATATCTTTCGATATTGCTATCGGCATTACGCTTTATTTTAAGAACCCATTTGTTCTTGATAGCTTTGCGTCATTTGGGTAGATCAACCAATTTCCAAACTTGGTTGGACCTCATTGACTTCATTTCGTCTTCCATTGCTTTCATCCATTTTTCCTTAGCAGGACACTGAAGAGCCTCTTTTATGTTTCTAGGTTCTTTATCCTCTTGAGGTAGAATCATAAAGGTTTCTCCTTCGATATCGAAACGACGTCGAGGAATGCCTATACGATTACTACGTCGTAATTGGGATTCTAGTGGTGGAACTGATTCCTCACTTTCCATATTATTCCCATTTGGATCGTGCATATTGCTCCCACTTGGATTATGTACATCACTCCCACTCGGATCACGTAAATGAGACTCGTGTGAAACTAATTCATCATTTTGAGATTCATGTGAAACAGATTCATCATGTTTTCTCAAATTCTCATCTCATCACTCCCACTTGAATTAGGTAAACCCGAGTGTTCACCAATCATGTGATCCATGTGATCTTGAGTTTCATATAGAGATAAATTTTGACCTATCTATCTCTGCTTAGGAAAATCATTTTCATGATTCAAATTCTGTCACGCCTCCACTTTCATGTTCACCTATGCAAACATACCTTTTGATTGTTCAGAATATCTTATAAAGATATATTTTTTTTCCTCTTGGCCTAACTTTCCATGTTCGTGAGAACGCACATGAACATAGGCCGCACAACCCCAAGGTTTTAGAAAGTGAATATCTGGTTTACGACCTGTCCATAATCATATGGTGTGGTGGACACAGATTTTGATGGCACTCGGTTAAGTACATATGTGGCAGTTAATAATGCATCACCCCAATAGGTTATAGGCAAATTTACTTGTGCATCATAGACCTAACCATTTCAAGAAGAGTTCTATTTCTTCTTTCCGTAACACCATTTTGTTGAGGAGTAGCAGGAGTAGTCAACTGACGACTAATTCCTTTTTCATCACATAATTCTCTGAACTGATCAGATAAGTACTCACGACCACGGTCAGTGCGTAGTGCTTTAATTTTCTTGTCCAGTTGATTTTCTGTTAAATTCATAAATTTCTTGAAACATTCTAATGCTTCAGATTTATGAGCAATCAAATAGACATAACTAAAGCGTGTAAAATCATCTATGAATGTGATAAAATAAGATGATTCATGCCTTGCCCTGACATTTATTGGACCACAGATATCTGAATGGATTAATTGTAATGGAAATTCTGCTCTAGTCCATTTTCCAAATGGTTTTCTCGCAGTTTTTCCAGCCAAGCAATATTCACAGGTTGACAATTCTACCTTCTCAATATTTCCCAGAAAGCCTTCTTTGGCTAATCTGTTCATTCTTTGTTGGCCAATGTGTCCAAGTCTAGCATGCCACACAATACATCACCATCATTATGACAGTTGAAGTAACAAACGAAAAACTGGAATTGTGATTGAAACATTCAACATTCAATACAATAAAACCATCAAGAAAATAACCAGAACCATAGTGTATTGTACCTAAGTACAAATCAACACCAAATTTATGGAAGTTTAAATTGAAACCTAAATTAACAAAAACCAACACATAAACTAAATTTCGACGAATTTGTGGAGCAAACAATACATCATGTAGTAGTAAAGTTTTTCCACCATGCATGACTAACTTGCATGTTCCTATGTCTTTGACTTCAACCCATGAGTTGTTGCCAACATATATCCACTTCACCCCAGGTGAAATTCGTCAAAATTCCACGAAGGCATCTTTATCCTTCGCTACATGGTCTGTGGCTCCTGAGTCTACAGTCCACAAAGGATTAGATTCAGTTAGAAAGATTGAACTAGAAACACATATTTCATTTAAATATGCACGAAAGGTATTCACATTTTTAGGCTCAGTGCAGTCACGAGCAAAATGACCTTTCTTACCACAGTTAAAACATTTAATCTTTGCCATGTTTTTCTTTTTGGTAGGACGTTTTCCTTTTCCATGTTGATTGGTTTTCTGTTTCTTTTCTGGCTTGGAAGAATTTTGTTCTTTTCCGAACTGGAACCCACCACCATGAAATTTTCTTTTCTTCTTGAAACCCCCAGGTTTGCTAGTTTCTGTCATATACACTTCAGTATTTGACTTAGCGGCCGCAAGGTGACATTTAGCATCATCAAAGGTTTTGATGCTCTCATTGTGGGTCACATGCATCTTCATATGCTCCCAGCTATTTGGAAGAGAATGAATGACCGCTTGGACTTTCTGTTCATCTGTAAGAACATGTCCAGCATCTGCCAGTTCAGTAATCATGTTTGACATTTGCCTCAAGTGTTTTGACATAGTAAACTCATGGCGTTTCTTGTATGTGTCAAACTTGATTGTCAGTGACTTGAGTTTGGTTATTGATGTACTACCAAATTTTTCAGCTAGTGTGGACCACATGTCCTTAGCCATGTCATATTTCATGAACTCTTTCATTAGGTCATTATCCATACTGCTTAGCAACGTAATGCGGACAATGTAATTCTTTTTCTTCCAGGCCTCATAAGCCTCTCGGTCTCGCCTGTGTTGGGCCGTAGTGCCATGTTCAGGTTCATTCATGCTCATTTTCAGGGTTTCAAGAACCTCTTGTTCTTCTAGCACATATTGTATTTTCATGCTCCAAATTTCATAATTATCGTCATTCAGTTTCTCACCCTTGTTGAGTTCAGCGATAATGTTCTTTGTTGCGGAAGCCATTAAAAAACACAAAGTTTCTACAGACATTCATGCACAATTGTTAATACTTTTGTTTATTTTATCATGAAACGAATTATGTTTAATAAAATTCTTCAATGGAGTTAGAGTCAAAAGGCCACTATGTGTCCAATCATCATTTAATTACCCAATGTAAAAATATTATCAACATAATCAATCATGTAAAATCATTTTCTAAAAATTACATAAATTCTTAGAACATCTTAATCATGCGACAATGTACATGACAATCATTGATTTAATTACATAAATTAAATTCAACATGAAACATTCATATATATAAATACAATATTTACATGCCGTAAAATAACACACAGAAACAACATGAAAGAAATTAATATTTTACGACAATAATTTTCCCAGTTGTAGAGTCCCAACTTATATATGTTTTTGGATACGAATCCTCAAACTCTTTGGGTAACTCGTAATTGATCTTGGATAGCCATGAAAAAACTATAGCAAATTTAGGATCCTTACAACGTTTCAGAGATATCGAAGGAAAAAAAATATTATTTGCCTTATGCCGTAGAAACTGAACCGCTAACCTCTCAATGGCTTTATTATAAGGAACATGTTTTTCCTCATATTTTACTAATATCCAAATACGAGTAAATTATTTTTGCCATATCTTGGGGAGAGTGTTTCTCAGTAATCTGAATCTATTCGGCTGTCCTATCCAATTACCTGCCCAGATAGACTCCTGTAACATGTTATTGAAAGTGATGATATGCGAAATCATATCATCGCTTTCACTCATTCGATATTTATCCATTTCCATCTTTCAATTTCTCACTGTGTGCGGATGTCATAACCCTTTTTACAGTCTTTTGTCTAATCCGCATGATTTTTCTGCAACAAATACAAAGAAAAATCAATATAATGAAACACAAAGTTACATTAACTAAAATAAACATCACAAAGATATTCATTTACATAAACACAAAGTTTATATGATAAAATAAATTTATCATGGCCGATTAATACAATATGCAAAAGGACTAGACAGTTAATCATGACGGATCGGAATTACCGAAGAAAACCGATACAGACATGACCAACACGGGCGAACACAGATGTCCACGCGCCATTCACGCACCACAGGAGTGTCACACACGCCTCCACGCGCCGACCACGGGCTCCAACTCGCCCTCACGAGCTCTCACACCTCGACCAGTCTCGGCCGAGTCACACACGCGGACGACTTGTCGTCCGTATGTCCTGTGGCCGTATGACATGTCGTTTGTATCTTTTACTTCCAGCCGACTTGTCGGTTGATATGTTGCGGATGACATGTCATCCTTCTCGGTGTTAAGCGTATAACTTGTCGTACATAAACCGGATGACATGTCGTCTACAAATGAGGCAAACGTACGAATTGCCGTACAGAATCCGGACGACTTGTCGTCCTTGATGAGTGGTATTCATATCACTATTTCCCACTCATTTAACCTAATATTTTGTATATTTTCTTGAGTTTTGTGAATATTTTGATGTGTTTTGTGTTATTTTGTAGATAAATAAAGTTTCAGGACATTCTGGAGGTGATTTGGGGCAAAACAGTGAAAATTGGATGAAAATGGCATTTTTGGTAATTTCCCGCGTCGCGACGCCCAGCAATTCAGCGTCGCGACGCCCAGCATACGCCGAATCTGCTAACGTGCGCCGGGTCAACGTGTCAGAATTTGAGAAGTTTGACTTTGCTAACATGCGACGTACCACGTGTCACCATCACAACCGATCTGCTAACGTACGCCTTGCCACGTGTCATCATCCTACGGTGCCGACAATTACTATTTCCACGTGTGCCACGTGTCATCCAACGTGTCGCCACGTCATCCGATCAACGAGTCAACTATGCCACGCGTCATGCCACGTCATCATCCACGTCAGCAGGTCAACCGAGTCAACATGCCATGTCATCATCAGCCAATCACGCCGTGACACGTGTCGCAATCTTATGGTGCCGATAATTGATCTCAGCCGCCTTGCCACGTCAGCGCCACGTAAGCATAATAATTGAGCTCTTAGCCGCCTCGCCACGTGTCGCCTTATCCTCTTATCTGAATCGCCACGTGTCAAGCTGTCATTGTGCCACGCCTCACTGTTCCAGCGTCGCGACGCTGAATCCCTTGGCGTCGCGACGCCAGAAGCTTATCCGCGCCTATAAATTGAGCTCGAGATTTCAGATTTCTTTACACCATTCTCTCTCTTCTATTCCATCTAAAGAGAGAGTTTCTCTCTCTAGATTCTTTTAGTTTTTTAGTTTTTTAGTTTTTAATTTTTAGTTTTGTAAATAATTTTAATTACGTTTTGTAATAATAGTAATTTAATTTTTACTTTTTACTTTTTACAGTTTTTACTATTTACCATGAGAATGTAACTTCCCCAGCTATGGTGAAAGGTAATTCTTTTACTGTTACTATTTAGATTAATCTCCCTTAAAAATAATATATTCACTATTTAAAATATTGACTTAAAAAAGGATACCGCTATATTGGTCGGTTGGTAAATTAATTTTAATCTGGTTTAAACCTGACTAATCAAGGATACCGCCAGATTGGTCGGTTGGTAATTTAATTTTGGTTCCGCTTTTATGGCTGGTTGGACTTAATTGACTTAATCAGGATACCGCCAGACTGGTCGGTTGGTATATTATCACAAGTTTATATATTATTTTATGGGAGATATCTAAATTAGTAGTAGTAAAAGTAATTCCTTTTACCTTAGCATTTTATTTTATTTTACTTTTCAGCTTTTACTTTATGTCTTTTACTTTTCAGTATTTTTACTTTATGTCTTTTACTTTTAAGTTCTTACTAGCCCTAGTTATGTGTTAGTTATCTGGGGTTGTGATGAATTCTAATATCACCGGTTTATAAGGGGTTATTTTATAGTTTGGGTAATTTAAAGGTTTACTTATTAAGTCTTAAGCTTAATGCTTCTTGTTGTCTGATCACCAATAAGATTGATGTGGTAAATCTAAAATGAACTAGACATAGGGATTTTAGGTTTCAGCCTTAGACTTAATAGCCCACGATCTTCCTTGAGGATAGATAACCCTTTAATAGATTTCCTTACATGATAGGAATATACCTGTCGGGCGGGGGTAGCCATAATTGGAACTTAAACTTAATGAATCCAGATAATTTGGTTGACATAGACATATGGTTCAATTGGGTCCAACTGGGTATTTGCGTCTGACTATCGACAGAGGCTTTTGCATAATTTAGTGTTACAGGTTAGAAAACTGATTTATTACACAAACATAAAATAATCACTTCATCTTTTAAATGATATTAGAATGATTCACAACCCTAGATCTTTGTGTCTTTTGTTATTTTCCTTAGTATTTTTTCTTTTGTCTTTTTGTTTATTTATTTATTTTGCAAAACTACAATCAACCAATCAACCAAGTAATCATTCTCTTATCCCTCAATTAGATATCTGTAAATAAATAGATTCAATAATTAATAACAACAGTAGGAATTAAGTCCTCGTGGGATCGATATTTTTATACTACTTGAACGATACGTGCGCTTGCGTTATACGTGTGTGTTTACACCGGTCAGTCCTCTTCTCTAAATAGCGGATGACATGTAGTACATCTATTCTGGGAGTGTTTTTCTGGGTAAAAACAGATTCATCTAGCCAACTTCTAGGGTCTATATCTTTCTCAATTATAATCCAAATTAAGCAAATGATATACCAAATTGAAGATCTCATGACCTAGTTTTCAAAACATATTTGAACATGCGATTATCAATTTTCTACAGAGAGTTATTACGGCCCAAATTTGGAAGAAAATCATTTTTGTAAAAACAAAAACCAGAAGCATTTTTAACAACTTTCATGCATGTTCATGCAATTTTTGTGTAATCCAACTAGAATACATGTATTTAAGCTACTGATACCAATGTTAGGAAATGTAATCCCTAATATATTTACATGTTTGTCCTCTTAGAATCTAACCATACATGTATTACTAGTCCTAGATTTATTTACAAACTAATTGAAATAAATCTATATTAACCACAACACAATTGCATACCTTTAAACTTGTAGAGACCTCTTAATCAAACTTAATTGATTGCTTAACTCAATAAGCAAATGGTCTTATTTATAGGAGGGAAACCAAGTCACTATTAGCTCACATGCATGGATTACTATTAATCCTTGATTACTATTTAATCACATGCATTGATTATTATGTAATCACATGTATTTGGATGTATAATGACTTTCTCTAACCCTTCCAAAAATGTTACCATCATGGGTGTACCATATGTTCCCCACTTAACATTTTACTAATTGTTGTTACTTAACAACTCTTGTTGTTACTTAATAATTTCCAACATGAATTATTACTAATTGTTGTTATTTAACAACACCAAATAATGTACAATTAACAACAATTTCCAACAGTATGTTTGATCATCATCACCTCCAGTTTACTCTTTTCAAGTCGGGGGTTTTACCTGCTCCAGTTAAACCCGAGTCGTGTGGTTTGAGGGCATAATTTCCAACGTTTCTAAAAAAAATATAAGAAAATGAAAATATAAAAGGAACATTATCAATCAACATAATGGGTATATCAACATTCCATAATAGATATTTGCCTAGAATATATTTTATATTATAAATGAATGTTATAATGATATTAATTTTGGATGATAATAGTCTTCACTCTTCACTTATCTTGATTGAGAAGATCTTCACTAGAGGAGTGCTATCAACACTCTCCCACAGTCCCATTTGATTTATAAGTGTAGAAGGTTTTTGTTCGCAGTGGGATATATGGACTTACATGAAATTATCCATGGTGTGGCATCGTGCTATCAACACTCTCCCACAGTCCAATTTCCGACTCTTGTTGATCCTTGCACTTGGTTCCATGTCAATTGTGATTCTGATAATCGTGTCACTCGACTGTAAATTTCCTATAATACTGTCATAGTTATTATTATATTTATGCAACAGCTTTTGTTAATAATCAAATATTTAGTAACATAATTAGTATGAAACTCAAATTATTAATTAATTTTATGTCGTCTAATCGATTAGTGGAATTAATTTTTGCAGAGACCTTGAAAATGAAAAGCTGTCGGGCAATTTAGTTCCTGAGTTGGGGAAGCTCGAACGACTTCAGTATCTGTAAACATATTCTCAAATGCATTCATGACTGGTGAAGCTTGCGGAAACATGCAAAGAATTTAATTGAACATGAATTGGTTGGTGTGTGTGCTGGATCGTGTTGTTTTTTTTTGGAATTATATGTAAATATTGACAGTAATCAGGATAAAGAAACACTTGCTAAAGGAAATGGTTGCTACTATATTGATTAAGAACAGCAAACAAACACAAATAAAACATAAATGGCGTTCAAATGCCCAGCATAAAGGAAATACATGAATGAGTATTGGCCACTGCCAACATACTGTTGGGGTTGGTGCTCAGAGCGCCAATCCGGACCGTATTCATGTCTGATTCATGAATACGAACATCCCCTTATTCCATAATATTACGTATTTATGGTTGCACCTCTTGTTCTTATATACGTATTCGATCTGATTACGATTAGATTGAAACTAAATGTGGTTTAGTGATATGTATATATTAGACAAAGGTCCGATAATATATAATGCAGTACACAGTTACAAAGTTAGTTTGTAATTGACATTGGGAAGTGTCACTGCTATATGTATATTATCAAACATAGTTCCTGGTCAAGATTTGCTAACATGGGTCGGTTAGTCAAATCCGTTGAGACCAGTACATGTCGTATATCGAGACTTGGTCCGATGGTTTATCCCAATGAACCATGAGTCTAGGGAGACTCGTATAGACGTGTAGGTGTTTATAGTGGATAAACACGGCTCACCAAAGATTCTTAATGGATGGTACACCAACGTCAATAAGAATCTTCTCGGGTTGAGTAGCATAGTGGTCCTTCGACTTGAGACACCACTGTGGATGTATGAGACATCCTCCACACTTAGATGGCAGTCACGTCACCGATCTATTTAGATCAGACCTCCGCCTGTTCGTTGGGTGTGGATCGATCCTCAGGATGTGTGTCAAGATAGGATCCGTCAGTTCTGTGTACAGAGCATAGGTAGTCCATATATATATTTAGCAGTCTGTTAAATCTGTGGCCACAGTATACATCGGAAGTAAGTTCCGAGTGTTATTTAGAGATTGCTAATAGATACGTCGACGAGATAATACCTATAGAGATTTGACGTTTACATCTATATCTCTGGGATTATCTGGATACCTGTGACGGAGAGATTATACGTATGCAATGACCTCGACCTGTATGATTCAGCTAGTTTATCTGTGATCGTCATAATCTACGGGTGGATAGATTATGGACATGAAATTGGATTTCGTGACGGATATACCTGAATCTAGAGAGTCTCAATAATGAAACATACTCATAGAGCACTAGAGCAACATTTATGAATAATGATGATTATTTATAAATCGTTTAATCGTTAAACGAAAAATACATGCGAACGGGCCGAAACGTCATTTCCTAATTAATGTGTATTTGTATTTAATATATGATATTATTAAATACACATTAATAAATATTCAAATAAAGGTATTTGACATATATCATCCATAATGTATTTGAGATATTTAAAGTAAATATAATACATATATTTGATATATTTGTATTTAATTAATTATTTAATTATTTAATTGTTAAATGATTAATATAATTAAAATATAAATATATCACCAAATGATAAAGTTAGGAAATGATTATAAATGTAAATGTTTGACTTTACATTAAAGGAAAAGGTTGTCAAATTGATTTTGACTTCTTAAGATATTTGTTCAAAATTGTTTGAAAAATAAAAATATCTTTTTCCTTTATTTCTTTATAAATTTCGGCCATACACTTAAATATAAGAGTTATATTATTCTTAGTTGCATTTGTTGACTTAATTAAATATCTAATAAAGTGTTATTAAGATATTTATGCAAGTTGACTAAATGTAAAGTTAAATGAAATTGAAATGAAATTTGGTATATATGTATACACAATTTCGGCCAAGGGCATTTTTTGTCCTAAGTATAAATTGTTTTCATTTCACTTTCATTTGATAACCTAATTCATTTTGACATAAACTCCATTAAAGAAAAACAAGGAAGCTAGTGAAGAAGAAAAGGAAAAACTAAAGAAAAGCTTGGATTTAGTAAGTTTTTCCAACTTACTATTAGATAAGAAATTGTTCCTTATGATCTAGGCTATAACATATGATGTTCTTAAGTTATTCTTTTCTTTATTCTTTGTGTTTTTGATGATGGAAGTTTGGTTGGAAGTGTTGAGCATGTGTGATGAAGGAAGATTGTGACTATTGTAGTTATAAGCTTTCTTTTAAGGTTTTGGAAACCTTGTTGCTAATCTAGAGTTGTTGACCCACTCTTAGATGACCTATTTTGATCTTGAGTTGTTTCATTGTGTTGAGACTTTGATTGGATGGAAGAAAGATGATTGAAGTGTTGGATTTAACCAATTTGGTCTAATTTGTCCAATTTGAAGAAATTGAAAAATTAGGGTTCATGACCAATTCCAAATTTGGGGATTTTCATATATGTTGTGTATTTGGATGTGTATATGATGCATATAAAGTTTCATGTTCATTGGATTACATCTTGATGTGTTTTGATGCATGAAATGACAAAGTGCACAAATGGCACACCTTGGAGGTGCTCTCGGCCAAGGATTAGATTTTGGGGATTTTTGGTGCTTTTGGTGTTTTGATGTTTTGAACATGCTAAGTTCATCTTAGAAATGATTTAGAATCATTCAAAATTGATTAGATCAATTTCGGACTAAAATGGACAAAATACCAATGTAAGGGCATTTCGGTAATTCACTTGAATATGATTCATTTGAATTTTATTTCATAATTTGATTATTGGAATATTAAATAAATATGTTTATTTAATTAATTCGAGAAAAATTTTTGAAATCGGAAGATACGATCTTCCGCCGTTTCCGCTGCGTTACCGGATTCTGCCCCTAAAACCCCTACACATACACCCAATACCTATCCTCACACAAGGTTTCTCACACCCCCTAAAACAAAGATATTCCTAACTAACTCCCCATAGCAAAATCCCCCCCTCTATATAGCCACCTCTCTGCTCCAAATCTAATGATTGCCCTTTTCTTTTCCCTCCACGTCAGCCCTCATATTGGAAGTGGTCCCCTGACAGTTACTCGTCTCTCCTTTGTGGCCTCTCCACTTTCTTCTGGAATACACGTGCTACAGCTGAGGTCTTTTCGTTAAATCTCTCCCTTCATCAAGGCCTTCCACTACTCTTCCCAAGCCCAACCCATCCGTTACTGGAGCTGATGGATTGGAGGCCTTATCAATACCCCCCTCACCAATAAAGGACTTGTCCCCAAGTCCAAAATCAGGGAATTACTGACTGATGACTTCGCTATCTTCCCAGGTTCCATCCTCAAATGGTTAGACTTCCATTGAATTAGCCACTGTTGCACTGGAATCCCTTGCTTGACTTATGTCCGTTGCGCAAGAATTTGTTCAGGTTCTACCAACACAGACTTGTCAACTGCCATTCCAACTGGAAAACTCGTCTGTACATGACTTGTTCCCATCGTCCTTTTTAGCAATGAAACATGAAACACATGATGAACCTTGGATCCTGTAGGTAATTTCAACTTGTATGCCACACTCCCCACCTTCTCCACCACCTGAAATGGACCATAAAAACGAGCAGCCAGCTTCGCGTTAATGCGCCTGTAGACAGTTTGTTGTCTATGGGGTCTCAGTTTGAGGAACACCCAATCTCCAATTGAGAATGATACGTCCTTTCGGTGATTGTCTGCAAACCGTTTCATCCTCTCTTGAGCTCTTCGGAGATTGAATTGTAATTGCCAAAGGGTTTCATCTCTATCACATAGGTCTTGCGCCACCGCTTCTACTAAAGTTTCTCCTTTGACAAATTTGCTTAAAACAGGAGGTCGCCGCCCATAGACCAGTTCAAAGGGTGTCTTGCCAATCGAAACGTGGTAATTTGTGTTGTACCAAAACTCCGCCCAATGCAACCATTCCGCCCAATATCGAGGTTGTTCGGAAGCAAAGCAACGAAGATACGTCTCTAGGCATCTATTTAAAACCTCTGTTTGACCATCCGTCTCTGGATGATAAGCCGAACTCATTCGCAACTTTGTTCCTTGTACCTTGAATAATTCAGTCCAAAAATGGCTGAGGAACACTGAATCATGATCACTTACAATCGATTTAGGAACCCCATGCAATCGCACAACTTCTTGTTGGGGTTGGTGCTCAGAGCGCCAATTCCCGGTTGTATTTCTTTTGAATACTTCTGTAAAACATTATTATTATGAATAATATATGCAGTTTCTATAATATAATGTATCTTTTTATATGGTAAAGACGTAATGACCTTAGAATGATTAGTCATGGTACTGTTGCAAAAGCGTCGCAACTGACATTGAGTAGTATCATGACGTTGTCATTCTCAGACTGTTCATGGTCAAGGTTTACACTACTTGGTCAGTAAAGTAAACCCGTTGAGACCGGTACATGTCGTATACTGGAATATATGATTCCAATGGTTTCTCAATGAACCATTAGTCTTGGAGACTAGTATAGACGTATGGGTGTTTATAGCGGATAAACACTGAACAACTCACCAAAGATTCTTAATGGATGGTACACCAACGTCAATAAGAATCTTATCGGGTTGAGTAGCACTTGTGATTCTTAGACTTGAGATGCCATTGTGGGCACATGAGACATCTTCTACACTTAGATGGCAGTCACGTCACCGATCTATTTAGATCAGACCTCCGCCTGTTCGTTGAGTGTAGATAGATCCTCAGGGTGTCCTATGTGTATTAAGATGGGATCCGTCAGTTCTGTGTACCAGAGTATAGGTAGTCCATATGATTAGCAATCAGATAAAATCATGGGCCCGTGGTAAAGTTTAGAAACTAGTTCTAAACATTCTTTTTGAGATTGCTAATAGAATAGTCGACTGGATAATCCCCATAGAGATTTGACGTTTACATCTATATCTCTGGGATATATCCGGATACCTGTGACGGAGGAATTATACATTTGCCATGACCTCGACCTGTATGATTCATCGAGTTTATCCGTGATCGTTATAATTTAAGGGTGGATAAATTATGGACACGAAATTGGATTTCGTGACGGATATGTCTGAATCTAGAGAGTCTCAATAATGAAATATACTCGTAGAGCACTAGAGCAACATTTATAAATAATATTGATTATTTATAAAGTCGTTTAAAGGTTAAACGCAAAATACATGTTAAAGGACCTGATAGTCATTTACTTAATTATTGTGTATTTACATTTAATACTTGATTAATTTAAATACACATTAATTAATTGTCAAATTAAGATATTTGACTAATATCCTAAATGAATATATGTATTTGATATTTAATGTAAATATAATACATATATTTAATATATTTGTATTTAATTAATTAATTAATTGTTAAATGATTAAATTAATTAAAATATAAATATCTTAACATTTGGATATTTGGATTAAATGATTTAGTTGCCTTTGTTGACTTAATTAAAATATCTATAAAGTGTTTATTAGATATTTATATCAAGTTGATCAAATTTATATCAAATGAAATTGAAATTACAATATCTTGTATATGCTTGTTGAATTTCGGCCAAGGCCTTTTTCCAAACAAGTATATATTGTTTTCATTTCATTTGGTAAATAACCTAATACACTTTCTAACCTAAACTCCATTAAAAGAAAACAAGAGAAGCTTGAGAGGAAGAAAGGAAAAGTAAAGAAAAGCTTGGATTTTAGTAAGTTTTCTTAACTTGCTATTAGAGAGGAAATTGTTCCTTATGTTCTAGGCTACATCCTGTGATGTTCTTATGCTATTCTTTTCTTTATTCTTTGTGTTTTTGGTGAATGGAACTTTGATGAAAGTGTTGGCATGTATGATGATGGAAGCTTGTGACTAGTGTAGTTATAAGTATTCTTTTATGGTTTTGGAAACTTTGTTGCTAATCTAGAGTTGTTGACTCACTCTTGGATGACCTAGATTTGATCTAGAGTTGTTTCATTGTGTTGAGACTTTGGTTGGATGGAAGAATGATGATTGAAGTAATTGATTTAACCAATTTGGTCTAATTTGTCCAATTTGAAGAAATTGAAAAATTAGGGTTTAAGACCTCATCCAAATTTGGGGCTTTTCATTTATGTTGTGTATAAGGATGTGTATATGATGCATATAAAGTTTCATGTTGATTGGATTTCATTTGGATGTGTCTTGAAGCATGGAAGTGCAAAATGCACACTTTGGCCACCTAGTGAGGCTCTCGGCCAAGTGAGGCATTTTTGGGATTTTCGTTGCTTTTGGTGTTTTGATGTTTTGAACATGCTAAGTTCATCTAAGAAATGATTTAGAATCATTCAAAATTGATTTGATCAATTTCGGACTAAAATGAACAAAATACCAAGTGTAAGGGCAATTCGGTAAATTCACTTAAATATGATTTATTGAATTTTATTTCATAATTTGATTATTGGATAATTAAATAAATATGTTTATTTAATTAATCCGAGAAAAAGTTTTGAAATCGGAAAATTTGATTTTCCACCGTTTCCGCTGCGTTACCGGATTTAGCCCTTAAAACCCCTACACTTCTTTCACAAACTGCTCAGCCACCCTCCGAGCGGTAAACGGGTGTTGAGTAACATGAAATGGACGTACTTAGATAGTCGATCTACTACAACCATAATGACATCACATCCCATAGATTTAGGCAGCCCCGTTATGAAGTCCATCGCAATTTCTTCCCATATTGCACTAGGAATGGGTATGGGCTGTAACAGTTAGACCCGGCCAAGGTTCCGGTTCCGGAACCGAACCGGAACCTAACCGGTTCGGTTAGGGTTCCTCCGAACCGGTTGGAACCGTACGGTTCCGGTTGGAACCGGTTTGAATTTATACAATAATATATTTTTTTAATTTTTTAGATAAGAATTTTATTTATAATTTAGTGTAATTATGTAATGTAATTTAACGTAATTTGTAATTTACATAATTTTATTTGTAATTATGTAATTTTATTTGTAATTTTTTTCAAAAAAAATAATTTAATGTAATTATTTGTAATTTAACTTTTATTTTCAAAAAAGTAAAAAAAAAAAAAAAAAAAACCGAATGGAACTGGAACCGGAACCGGACGGTTCGATTCCGGTTCGGAATCGTACCGAACCGCCGGCCAGGTCTAGTAACAGTCCGGCAGGTGCTGTTGTTTGATACTTCTATCGACAGTAATCAGGATAAAGAAACACTTGCTAAAGGAAATGGTTGCTACTATATTGATTAAGAAGAGCAAACAAACACAAATAAAACATAAATGGCGTTCAAATGCCCAGCATAAAGGAAATACAGGAATGAGTATTGGCCACTGCCAACATACACCCAATACCTATCCTCACACAAGGTTTCTCACACCCCCTAAAACAAAGATATTCCTAACTAACTCCCCATAGCAAAATCCTCCCCCTCTATATAGCCACCTCTCTGCCCCAAATCTAATGATTGCCCTTTTCCTTTCCCTCCACGTCAGCCCTCAAATTGGAAGTGGTCCCCTGACAGTTACTCGTCTCTCCTTTGTGGCCTCTCCACTTTCTTCTGGAATACACGTGCTGCAGCTGAGGTCTTTTTGTTAAATCTCTCCCTTCATCAAGGCCTTCCACTACTCTTCCCAAGCCCAACCCATCAGTTACTGAAGCTGATGGATTGGAGGCCTTATCATGTGTGTGCTGATTGGATATAACAGGGAACTGTACATGAACAATTTGTTGGGTCCAATTCCGAAGGAACTTGGAGAACTGAAGAGTCTTATCAGCCTGGATCTCTACCATAATAACCTCACTGGGACAATTCCTTCTTCACTCTCCAACCTCTCCAATTCTAAATTCATGTAAGCATGAAATAAAAATTGATTGATTATTTGATTTCTCTGGAATTTAAATACTTAGCGTGATGGACAAGTTTTAACTTATTGTTCATTTGGTCACGGATTTGAATCTTAAAAATAAATTCTTTTTTTTTATACAACAAGAACTTCCTTCGACCCTGCTTGTAGCAGGAGCCATTGCATTGGATATGACTTTTTATTTGATTTCTCTCGGTTGAGAATCATTGATGCTATTTCATAATGCAGGAGACTTAATGGTAACAAACTCACTGGAAGGATACCAAGGGAACTAACCAAAATTCGAAACCTGAAGATCCTGTGAGTGTTGTAAATATTTATTTTGAAAACGTTGAAAACTTCACCGCGAAATTATCTTGACTTTTGTAACTTTCATAACATCAAATCCTTACTGTGACAGTTTTTTTCCCCTCTTCACACTTAAATCATCTGTGTTTTTGGCAGTGATGTGTCAAATAATGATTTGTGTGGCACAATTCCAACGGCCGGCTCGTTCTCAAAGTTCTCGGAGGAAAGGTAAACAGATTGTTCTTCAGCCAATGTCAATAGCTAATTTTGTTCAAATCCTAAATGGGTCTCTGCATTGCTGCAGTTTTATGAACAATCCCAGGCTAGAGGGACCAGAACTGATGGGATTTGTGAAATACGATGTTGGTGGAGACTGTAAATGACAAACTAAAGAAGCAAATCCCAGTTCCTTGTAATGTTACTATGTATGGAAATGGCTCTTCATATTTACTACTATATTGTAATCTCCACTTTCGTGGCATTAAGTTTCAGCCATATGTACTTCTCTTTGTGCTCTGCTACAATATAAGATAATGCAAATGCTCTGCTCATCAGACCTCATGCTACAGTACGGTGTTCATTTAGCGGGTTGAGTCAAAAGCAAAACTCTTGCCGGAAACCTGGAAAATGAGGAAGTGATTCACCGTGGGTCGTCGGATCAGGATCTATTTCACATAAATTAAAATTTATGGATACTGGGAGTAATTGACAAGATGTTCTGCAACTGTACGAAATGGTGTGAAACAATCTGGCCTCAAGAAATTTGCTGGAACTCATCCTAAACAAAAAATCAATCATGCGCCTGTGTCCATAGTTATCAGTTAGGACAGAAAATTCAACATGACAAAGGAAAATGAATTGTAACCAACACAAGCAGCTACAAAACACAGTTCCAGCTAACGTTTCTACAAGTGTGGCGTGTAGTTTTGATGTTTCAACCTGCGAACTGAATTTGTTCTGCTATGAAAATACAAATCTAAGTCAAATCATTCGGCAATTCGTCCCTCATACACGCGTGCAAGGATGGTGTTGTGGCGCGTCTGCTACCGTTTACCTTGCAAGCTGTGACTGTGTATGACAAGATGCTAAATGTTTTCTCGTGTGTGCTGATGTGGCACTGTTAGTAAGCAAGTATGTTTTTATCAGTTCCCGACCACACCATGGCAGCCCTTCCCCTTCTCTCTCTCCTGCCACCGGTATAGTGTTCTTTAGCCAATGACAGGGGAGCTTTCCCTTCTCTGGTTGTTTCATCATTTCTTCTTGGTTTCTCCTCTTCTCCTTTAATCTTCCTTCTCCGATGCCACTTCTTTTTCCCCTCATTTTTCTCCTCTTTCGTTTCTCTCTCTCTTCCTTCTCATCCATTCTCTGTATTGCTTTATTTTAAGTTTTATTTTGTTTTAGCTTAATATGACTTTCGGTTACTTTTTATTACCCGGATCTATTGATTTATGGATCCACCCATCTCTCGTGGTAGATTTCCAACTTTTTATTGGGATTATACTCTTGTTTTGCAGGAGTAAAGTTTTATTTTCATCAGTCAATAGATAATATGTGCAAGAAATACGATAGATTTATATTTTGGAAGTGAAGACTGAGTTTTGGAACTTCTCATAAGCTTTAGTTATTTTTCTAGTAATAGATTGTATATGGATTGCTATAAAAGCTTATCTTGTGCACATTGCGTATTTTTTGTAATTGTTCTGAAATCCGTATTCACCAACACTAGCAAAAGTGAGACATTTAAGACAGTTCGTAAATCATCCAGCTCCTTCAGAAGATTTTGGTGTGAATATGATTTTCGATCCGAACAGTGTTCTAAAACGCGCTAGGCACTATTCGGGTAGTGACCAAGCGCCTAGCGCCTAAAACGCCTATGCGGGGCCTAGAAATTAATCGAAAATAGAGAATTTTCATAATTAAGTTTAAGATTTAGTGTGATTTTGACAAATTAATCACATGGAAATATTATTAGAGCAATTGGTAAGATTTATGTCAATTTGATGAAAAACTAACAAAAATTGATAAAATTAGAGTTTTTTTTAAAATTAGGATTTATGCATCGAATTAAGAATTTTTAAAATTGATGAGTTAGAGAGTTAATTTTGTAAAATTAAGGTTAGGATTAGAATAATGGTGTAAAATTCGACCGGAAAACGGCTTCAATTTCGAATTTTGAGGTGGTCAACAGGGGTCAACGGCCGTTGACAGACGATTTTTGTGGCCAAAATTTGCCGAAATGGGCAGAAAATGCCACCCATTCCGACGAGCGCCTAGCCCCAACGATTTGAGGCCAGGCTCGGCGGCCGGCGCGTTTTAGAACAGTGTATGCGATACGTGATTTTATGTTATTAGACTTCGTCCTAACTAGGTTCGAGTCTTGAGATTTACTAAATTTGTAATCAAACCGAAATGACTGTATATTTACATTCGATATTTTAATTAATGAAATCTTTCATTATTATAAAAATAAATAAATAAAATAAAAACTCCCAAGTCCCAAACCCTTTTGCCGTGTCTATGACTAACGTTATGCAAGAAAAGTTAAACTCTACATATGCAATATATGGTTCCAGTCACAAATAGAAGTGTGAGCCCTTTTCTCTAATTTTGAACAACTTATGTTTCCATTACTGCTAATCACACAATAGCTTATGAATTATATGTATGTAAGACTGGGCTTTCGGCCAATGCATCAAATTTATTAATTTTTCATCAGTCTCTCCCAGTACAATTATCGCAATCCAGAAAGAGCATTTAAACAACTCAGATTCAGTCATCATTAAATGAAATATCATAGAATCAAAAACTCGTACCAGTAGATGTGAGAACCAAATAAAACTTAATCGGGTCATGTTTCATGTTGATTGCCACACTAACAAGAGGGGGAAAAAAGAGCCACAAAATTACCCCGTCATCAACAATCTCCCAATTATTTCATGATCAATTCCTCCCCAAAAGTGTTGAGAAAAATGTACAATCCTTCTATAGTTCCTGCAAAGGATTCAATCATTTGCTAAATATGTTAGATAATAAACATCACCAGCTAAAACACAAACGCCTTCAAAATAAATAAATAGATAATAGTTAATGCGAGAAGCCAATAAATAGAACCAACCTGGACCTGACAAGGCTTCTGAGCAGAATTGGTACAACTATGCTGCAGCAGTCATTGGCACAGATCTGTAGCATGCTCTCTTCGCAGCACGAACAATATCTTCAATCTATACACAGCCCATGAAACAAGACCATAAGGGTCTAAAGCAAACAATAACTAGGCATTTAAAAACATTTGATAGTACAATTCCTATTGGGCAATGACAGCATCCACATATAGCTATTTTGGAGGTTACAAGAAGCTTGTAAAAATTATCAATATTAGAATCATGGAAAAAACACAAGACCTGTGGGACAGCTATTCTCTCAAGATTGGCAGCATATGGCATCAGAACATCAGCTCCAGCAATTCTCTCAACTGGTGCATCAAGATAACCAAAGCTTTCCTCATTAACGGATGCACTGTTTGGAGAGAAAAACATAGTCAGTAAGTATGCCAGGGTGTCTCCGAAACTTATTACTAGAGGTCAAACATGCTAGTGGAAACAAAGCACACCAGATTTCGGCACCAACTCCATGCTGAGGTAACCCTTCTTCAACTGTTACCAGTCTGTTAGTTTTCCTGACTGAAGCATTGATTGTGGATCTATCTAGTGGCCTAATTGAGCGCAAATTAATAACCTATATTAACAGTGTCAGCAACTGAGTCTATAAAGTAAAAGTGAACCATTTGAAACTACACATTGTTCATGCTAGCATCAATTTACCTCAGCACTTATTCCTTCCTTTGCAAGTATCTCAGCTGCCTGACACCAAGCAATATTCATAATGAAGACTTGTATGGACTACCTAAAAAACTTTCAGAAGAGAAAATTTCATTGAAATTAAGAGGAGCTCCCTCTGTTACAAACCTTGAGTGAAAGGCCCACCATTTTTGAGAAAGCTGTAATAGTTACATCCTTTCCTTCTCTCTCAATCTGTTAGAAATAGATAATAAGAAGGTAATTGTAAATGGATGATGAGACAGGATTATGCAGTAAGAGTGAAATAGACGATCAAACTCCCAGAGACCAAGAACAAGCAAGTTTCAGAGGTAAAAGACCATTACCTTAGCTTTCCCAATTGGAAGGCAAAAACTGGAATCAAGAACTTCAGCTGAAACAGGGAACGACTCACCATATCTGAAGCACAAATTTCACGTTACCACAAACTTTTGTAAACAAATGAAAAATTCTAATAATGTATCAATCAGACTGCACAAAACTACTTACAACAACTCATTTTCAAGAAACACAACAGGATCTGGATCCCTGATAGCAGCTTTTAGCAGTCCACGAGCATCTTCAGAATTGTATGGGCACAGTACTTTCAACCCTGGGACCGAGGCATACCATGCAGCATAGCACTACAAGGAATCCAAAAGAAGAATCATCAAATATTAGCTCACACATATAGGGGAACCAAACATACATTTAAAGAGATCAGAGGTTACAACATATCCAAGATAATAAAAAATGGGAAAATTTTGGAGAGGAAGAAACAAAAATCTGACAATTAAGATAAACTGTATAGAAGACACCGAGGATCCATACTTGAGAGTGTTGGGCACCCACTCCAGCTGCAGCACCATTAGGCCCTCTGAAGACAATAGGAACCGATATCTGGCCGGAAGACATGTAATTAGATTTTGCAGCAGAATTAATGATGTGGTCAATTGCCTGCAACAAAATCCACAAAAGAGATTTACAAGAAATAATCATCAGCGAGAAATCTGACTAACAAATTCATATAAGAAGTCATTTAAGCAAGCAAGATCTTCCTAAAATGCCATGGTAAAAGAATAATACAAACTAGCAATTAAATTAAGAGGATTCCCTTATAATGCCGCAATTATGAGAAGACACCATGACAAAGTGAAGATAAGAAGATATGGTGGGACCATATGGCATTTGAAAAGATTTCAGAACTGACACCAATAACATCATGCAAACACAATTATCTTCTTTTGTGATTTAAGAATATGACTCTTTCTTTTCAATAGTATGCTTTGAATGATCAGAGATATGATTTCATCATCTTGCAATTTGCCAAAAGTAACGACCACAATAACATCATGAATACACAGCTATCACCTTTGTATTCAATAATATGCTTTTAACTGATCAAATATGATTCTAACATCCATGAACGGAGACAAGCACTGCAATCAATTAATACAAGCAAACTAAGAACCCTCTTACCTGCATAGAAAAGTTAAATGTCATGAACTCCACAATAGGCTTTAAACCATAGTATGCAGCACCAACTCCAATCCCAGTAAAACCAGCCTGCAAAACATGTAGGAAACAAATGACGACGGGCAAACAGCTATCAACAAGAAGATTCATTAGTAGATAATTAATACAACTTTACACATATAAGATACATCATACATATATAGATTTTAGACATAGATAGACCAAGGTTGTTAAAGGCGAGAGGCGCACCGAGGCGATCGGAGCGCGAGGCGCAGGCCTCACAAACACGAGGCGCACGTTTATTAATAATAATTTTAAATTTGTAATATATGCATCATTAACTTGTAAATATTAAAAAAAAAAAAAAAAAAAAGATAAAGATAATAATATTTTTGACATATACTCTACTTTTATATTACTTCTACTTGTCTAATTCATAATATTTAACAAAATATACACCGTTCAAAACTTCAAATTCAAAAAAATAATAAAAACAAGCGTAATTAAAAATATGCATAGTTCAAGTTCAAGAAAATGAAAAACAACAAGCATTAAAAAAACATCTGCTGAAAAAATATAACTGAAAAAAGAATCGTAAATAAAGAAAATATAAAAGAAAGAATCGTAAATAAAGAAAATGGAAAAAATAAAGAAAAAGATGAAGAAAAAAAGAGAGCTAAAAAAAGTTTAAAAAAAAAGAACTGTAAAAGAAAAAAAGAAATACAAATGTAAAAGAAAGAATTGTAAATAAAGAAAATGAAAAAAGAAACAGAACTGAAAAAGGTAAAAAAGAAAAATAAAACATAACTATAAATGAAAAAAGAAACATAAATGTAAAAGAAAGAATCGTAAATAAAGAAAATGGAAAAACATAAAAAGATGAAAGAAACAGATTTGGAAAAAAAAAGTAAAAAAAAACGATGAAAAAACAGTAAAACCATGATGCGCGCGCCTCACTGCGCTTCGTTGCGCCTCACATCGCCTTGCTGGAGTCGCCTCGCCTCGCCTCGACTAGTTGGATACGCATCGGCGATCGCCTCGACTAGTTGGATGCGCATCGGGGCGCACCTCAGTGCGCCTCTAACAACACTGAGATAGACAGAGAGAAAACCAATAAAATTGTTCGACTAATTAAGAAAGACAGAAAAAGAAAAACGAACAACAAGTAGTTCAAATGAAGTTAAAAGCAATAACCTCAGTGATAGGGGTATCAAGAACTCTCTCGGGGCCATACTTATCCAATAGCCCTTTGGATATCTACACAAAACAGAAAATTAGATCCTGAGGTAACAAAAGTAAATATACATGTATAACCTTCAAAAAAACACGGACAACCAAAGTACATATCTCCAAAAAGTAAAACTAACCTTGTACGCACCTTGATATTCCCCAACCTGCACCCAATAGTAGACATAAAATCAAGGTTCGAAAACTGGATATGCGGTATGAGGTGGGCCCCCGCGTAAGGTGAGGAATAAAAAATAAAAGCATAAAATAATAATTAAAATTTAAAATTAAATGGAAATTTGGGCTCAAACTTCAAATTTGTCATTCTAATTATATGTTACAATATTATTAAAAACAAATTGGGCCCAAATTAAAATGCTTATTAATCAGTTAAAATTGTCATTTTGGACAATTTAGTAAAACGCTTGTTATTTCTCAACTACACCTTTAATTAAGGGCAATTCAGTAATCATAGCTCAATTTAGTTTTATATAAGATTTATGAATGCAGTTAATAAGAAAAAGTACTAGTTATAAATGAATAATTACACGTTACAAAATTCTTAAATTTTTTTTGCTTTACAAAATATAAAACCCAACCAGGACTTTCACTCCACATGCACAAAAAGCTTAGGAGGTAAAGTCGGGCGCACAGAAACAAAATGGGTTTAAAGCAAAGATGAGCCCAGCCAAGAGAATCTTCTGATTTTGTGTAATCCAGCTCAACGATCGTTTGATTTAGGGTTTCTATATCATCTCTCTCGATTCAAAAAGGAAAAAACCAGCCGCTCTGTACTGTGTCAGCCTCCTCGATTTACAGTTTAAGGTGTTTTATTTTTTTAGAGCCGGGGCATCCATCTCTTGCAGCCGCTGGATGCCCTGAGTCGCGTCGCACTGTGGCTGCCCGCATCTTGGATGCGAGGCAGCCTATTCTGAAAATTGGGCTGAGGCGGCTGCATGGCACCACCTCAGTTTGATTTTTCGAACTATGCATAAAATAAACATAAGTTAACCAAAAAAGATAAAAATAAAAATTTAAGGTTTAGACCAGAAACAATAAAACCCAAATCACTTTTCCTCACCTCTTCACCCATCAAGAAAACTTTAGGATCAGCAGACATCTCCTCATCAAGTGCAGAGTTTAAAGCCTCTCTAACCATCATCTGTGCAGTCAATGCACCCCACAAAACCTTAAGCTCAGTATTTCACAAAATAACTTGCAAGAAAACGAATTCTTGTACAATGTGTCCGAAACAATAAATTGCAACCCTAAAACTTCAAAGATGACAATCATCTCCATATTGAAAAGCATAACAAAAAAACAAGCCTACACAGAAATAATACAAGCATATTGCAGAAATGGGTTATAAATCACAATTACCTCTTTAGCTGCAGAGGAGTAATTTCTCATCGCCGATGACACAGGGCTAATTCTCTGGAGTACAAATGGTATTTGCGACAAAACAACCATCAAAAACAAAGAATTTATATATAAAAAGGAATAAAAATGGAAGCAAAACAGAAACAATTTGGGCGAACCGGAACAGCAGAACCTCCAGCTGCCACTTTTCGCCTAATAATTCCCCACATCTTTAATTGTTTCAATTTAACCCTGCCCCTAACCGCCAAATGCTAAAATCAGTTAATAAACAATAAAATCATGATTGAAATACGCAAAAAAATAAATAAATAAATAAAAGAAAATGAGATTTAAAAAGGAAGCACCTTGTTTGATTGTTCGAATCGAGATTTATGAGAAGTGGAAGTTATCAGCGATCCGATCGCCAATGAGTAAGGTCGAAACTTCAAAGTGGAAACAGAGCCACCTACTGATATAAGTATTTATTTAATTTATTTATTGTACGAGAATTTTCAAAACCTTATTGTTTTTTTTTTTTTTGGAAATTCCTTCTTTCCGGGGAATAATTGAGTGAGGTGTGATGTAGACCAGGCAGTTCCAGTCACGTTAGATTACATTGTTAATATGTGGGATTTGGGATGGGACGAAATAAAAAAATTAATCTTAGAGATAGAGTAAGATTTAGTGAAATGAGACGAAATTTAAAGAAATTGAAATGTTTTTTTTTTTTTTTTATTTATTTTTATTTTTATTTTCGTAAATCTCCATTTCATCCCCATTACCACCTTAATTAACATGTGGTAGCGAGAGACGATCGATCATTTGATAAAGTGTGGGGATTCAAAATCTATGTTATGGTGGTGTCTGCTGTAGAGAATAACAGTTCTTGTGCTGGATGAGTAATTCTGGTTACAGCGTCTTGTTGGATATATAGCACTTGAAAATATCTTGTTCTTTCTTTTTTTTTTTATGTTAGGGATATGATGGTAATTTAATGGACGATATTGGGTTCGGTAAAATTAGAGTTGTCCAATGGTCCGGAAAGGGAATTCAATTCCGGTTTCGTCTGATTGTAGATTCAGGATAATAATTCCCATCAAAAATTTTAATCGAAATGAAAAATTATTCTAAATCATGCATCAAATAATATGAGATTCGAATTTTCTACCATCTTAAATGGGTGTTTAATAAATAATATCGAAGCTGAGAATATGATATTTGAGGTAGGGGTGCTCGCAGGTCGAGTTGGTGCGTTTTTTTTATTTATTAATTTTGGTTAAATATGATCGGATAAGCGGATTGGAAAATTTGAACCCAAAACAACAAACTTGAAAGGGAAATTGACGCGATTCAGGTTGGCAGTTCAGGGTTTGGGCGGTTTGAGTCATCAGTTTAGGTCATAAATTTTTAAGAAAATTTTGTGTTTTTCACCTAATAATTGACGAGAAAATATACATATTTTTAATTTATTCAGTGCATATTGTCATGTGATCATTGAATGTTTTAAATTTCATTACTAAAGAAGAGAAAAGCATATACTGATGTCTAATTTGAATGTTGGTCGGCGGTTTGTACAATTCGGTATTATTATTATTATTATTATTATTATATTATTATTATTATTATTATTATATTATTATTATTATTATTATTATTATTATTATTATTATTATTATTATTATTATTAGTAGTAGTATAACAACAACAATTGATATGTACCATATTTTTCCTTAATAAGATGAGTTGTATATCGCGCTGGTTATCAACTAGTATCTATAATAATAATGCTACAATTACAACCCTTTATAACTCTTACATGCCTAACCATTATTTTTCGATCGGTTTTGGTTAATTCGGTTATTAACCAGTCCAAAATCTCCACAAATAACAATTCACATTAACACATTAATATAAATTTAAATTCATTAAAAGATAAACATATATGTGTTAACAAGAGAAGACAAATTTAAAATCATCAAAAAAAATAGTCAACAACTACACTCAGTAGATGCAGAGAGTGAAAGTTTTAACTTCGTTTTAATTAAAAATATATATATAATCAAATTATGGTTTTTAATTGGTTAATTGGCCGGTTCGGTTATACAAATCTCATAATCTTAACCGAACCGAAAAACCAAAAAAGTTAAAAATCTTAACCGAAAAAACTGATTTAATCACAATAAATGAACCATTATAAAAAAAATTGGTCAGAACGGTTCGGTTAATCGATTAAAACCGATAAATGCACACTCCTGCTTAGGGGTGGGCGCGGTTCGGTTTGGTTCGGTTTTTGCTAAAAACCGAACCAAACCATATTTTACGGTTCGGATTTTTTACCTCTCAAACCAAACCATTAAATAACGGTTTGGTTCGGATTGAAAATTTTTTAAACCAGCGGTTTACGGATTGGTTCGGTTCGGTTTACGAATTATTATATTTAAAACAAATTTCCATCCATTTAATTGAAGACCAAAAAAAAAACTAGTTTATCCAACAAATAGTATGAAGTGCTAGGGTGTAAGCTGTGACTCCAGGGAACTCATGCACTCCATTAAGGATTGAAAAATGAGGCACAATTATTTCTTGTATTTTTTAAAAATTACCTTGAATAATGATGTTACCATCATTTTAATTAAGAGACAAATCCAACATCTTACTTTCAAGAATAATGATGCTACCATAAAACAAAAAATTTAAAAATAAAAGTATTAACAAATAAATTGAAGAATAAAAGTATTAACAAATAAATATATTAACAACAAATTTAAGAATAAAAGTATTAACATACTGATTAAAAGAAAAATACAATTTTTTTTTATAAAAATATATAATTTTTTTTAATTATAACGGTTCGGTTCGGTTTAACAGGTGTGGTTCGGATTAGCTCCTGAACCGAACCGTAAACCGTTTAGGGTGGGCCAATCCGAACCGCAAACCGAACCGTTAGAAAAAAAATCGTAAATTCGGTCCGGTTTGGTTCGGTTTGCGGTTTGGTTCGGTTCGGTCGGTTTTTTTGCCCACCCCTACTCCTGCTAATTGGATATATAGGACTTGAAAATGTCTTTTTTTTTATGTTAGGGATATGGTGGTAATTTTATGGATGATATTGGGTTCGGTAAAATTAGAGTTGTCCAATGGTCTGGATAGGGAATTACCAATTTCGGTTTCGTCAAATTGTGGATTCAGGATAATAATTCCCATCAAAATTTTTAATCGAAATGAAAAATTATTCTAAATCATGCATAAAAAAATATAGATTCGAATTTTCTACCATCTTAAATGGGTGTGTAATAAGTAATACCGAAGCTGAGAATATGACATTTGAGGTAGGGGTGTTTGCGCGTCAAGTCGGTATGATTTTTTTTTTATTTTGTTAAACCTGATCAGAGCGAACTGGAAAACTGCCGCTGTTTGGGTTGGCTGTTCAGGGTTTAGGCGGTTCGAGTCGATAGTTTAGGTCATAAATTTTTAAGAAAATTTTGTGTGTTTTCACGTAATAATTGATGAGAAAATATACATATCTTTAATTTATTTGGTTCATATTATCATATGATCATTTAGACCTGGCCATCGGTCCGGTTCGGTTCTGAACTGGAACTGGAACTAAACCATTCTGTTCCGATTCCGATTCTTGTTCCATTTGGTTTTTTTAACTTTTTTTTTAAAATTTTAATAATGATTTTTTAAAAAATATGAGATTAAAAAATTTATTTAAATTTATGAATTCGAATTTAGATTACATTAAATTACAAATAAAATTCTTATCTAAAAAAATTAAAAATAAAATTATTAAATTAAAGAGCTTGAATTTAAATTTTTAAAAACTTAAGTTACCTACGTATCCTCCAAGGGTGAGAGGATTCAAAGGTCATGTAGTTCCATTACAATTTAAAGATTGTTCCCCATTGTAATTAACAATTATTTACTGATCAATCTGTTGGGGTTTTGGGCGGCAATTCGGGTAAACGCAGCGGAACTTGGAAAATCAAAATTTTCCGATTTCAATAATATTTCTTGGGTAATTAAAATAAACTAATTTATTTTAATTACTCAATACTTAAAAATTGAAATTTTTACCCAAAAATCAGATTTTTCCTAAATTACCGTTTAGTCCCTAAACTTTGTAGTTTAATCATTTTAGTCCTAAATTGTCAAATACAATTCTAATTGATTCCAAATCAATCCCAAAATGATTTATATATGTCTTAAACATGAAAATATAATTTGGAACTCAAGAAAAAAATTTACCCTCTTATTGCCGAGAGGTTCCCATATTTTCAAGAATTTGTAATTTGGTCATTTTTGTTCAAAACATGTCAAGATCAAATCCAAAAATTCTCAAATTTAATATACATCAAATTACATCACATATATGAAAAGCCCCAAATTTGGAGTGGGTTATGAACCCTAATTTTATAATTTCAATAAATTGACAAATTAACACCAAATTAAATCAATTCAATACTTTAATTCAATTCCCACCACACCAAACAAGTCTCACCATCATGAAATAACACAAGAACAATTCTAGGTCAATTATGAGTGGCTAAGTAACTCTAGAATGGCAACTTACCATTAAATGGTTAAAAAGAAAGCTTAAGAAACAATTTTATGCAATCTTAATACATATACATGCTTCCATCTTTCATCCAAGTTCCCAAACATAAAAAACATCCACAAAAGAGTAGAGAAAATTCTAAGCTGCACATATTGAAGCTTAGAATCTTAGAAACAATTTTCATGAAGAAGAAAGTAAGAAAAACTTACAAAAAACCCAAGTTTCCAAGCCTTTTTGCTTTCTTTATTCTTTTTCTCTCAAACTCTCTTCTGTATATGTTTTTATGGTATTTAGATTATGAAACGAAAAATCAAAACAAGGCTTATATAATTTCCCAATAATGACCGAATAATAGGAAAAAATACTAGCCTAATATTTTAATTTTTGTTTCAATAAAAAAGAAAATGATTTAATAAAATTTGTGGTGTAAAATAATTAAACAATTTAATTTTTATCACATCAACCTATTAAATCAAGCCATTTAAAACCAATCAAATTGGTTATTAAATCCAATAAAAAATAGCCATTTAGCTTACTTTATTAAAGTAAAAGATATTTATCATTTAATTAATTTAATTATTCAACATGTGAATAATCAAATAATTAAATACAAATATCTTAAATATATGTATTATATTTACATTAAATAATCAAAATACATATATTAATTATAAATATCAAATATCACAATTTGACATTTAATAAATGGCCGAAAGATCTCAAACGCATGTATTTTCGTTTAACTGTTAAATGACTTATAAATAATCAGTATTATTTATAAAAATTTCCCTAGTGCTCTAGGAGTATATTTCATTAGTGAGACTCTCTAGGTTCAGGCATATCCGTCACGAAATCCAATTTCGTGTCCATAATTTACCCACCCGTAAATTATGACGAACATAGATAAAATCTCTAAACCATACAGGTCGAGGTCACTGCATACGTATAATCTTCCGTCACAGGTATCCGGATTATCCCAGAGATATAGATATAAACGTCAAATCTCTATACGTATAATCTCGTCGACGATTCTATTAGCAATCTTTTAACAACACTTAGAACTTATTTCTACAGTGCACCACAGGCCTATGGATTTAACAGATTGCTAATTCCATAATGGATATCTATGCTCTGTACACAGAATTGACGGATCCTATCTTGATACGCACAAGATATCATGAGGATCAGTCCACACCCAATGAACAGGCGGAGGTCTGATCTAAATAGATGGGTGACGTGACTGCCATCAAAGTGTGGAGGATACCTCATACATTCACAGTGGTATCTCAAGTGAATGATCACTATGCTCACTCACTCCGAGAAGATTCTTATTGACGTTGGTGTATCATCTATTAAGAATCTTCAGTGAGTCGTTCGGTGTTTACCCGATATAAACACCTACGTGTCTATACGAGTCTCCTGAGACTCATGGTTCATTGAGAAATCATTAGAATCCAACATTCCAATATACGACACGTACCGGTCTCAGCGGGTTTACTTACTAACCAAGTAATTATAAACCTTGACCAGGAACAGTTAAAAAATGATATTGTTATGATACTGCTCAATGTCAGTTGCGACACTTTTGCAACTGTATCATAACTAATCACTCTATGGTCATTTACGTCTTTACCATATAATAAAAGAATTCATATTATAGAAACTGTTTATTTTATTCATTTATAAAATATTTACAAGGGTTATTCAGAGAACCAATACTAACACAATCATCATTATCATCAGTGCATGTTGATCCTTCAACTCCCGTTCCGCTTGCACTTACAGATGCATTGTCGAACAAGTCTTCGAAGTCATCGGGGGAATCTTCTTGTTGCCTCAGATCAGCTCGGGTCCAATCATCCACACATGTTGTTGCTTCTAAAGTGCTTGGATGTAATGAATATCGTCTCGCTTCCAATATATTGCCTCCTATGTTGAAGGCTTGCTCAACCGCAACAGTGGAAACAGGTGCTGCCAGTAACTCTTTAGCAATAATTAATAATACAAGAAAGACATTTTGATGTCGGTTCCACTAGTCAAGAACTTGAAAATTTTTACTCACTAAACTTTTAGTAGGAAACTCGAAATTGGTAGATAAATAATTATCTAATTTCGGGTTGTTAGTCGTGTCATCCCTATATTTTTTATTTGGTTGTAGTAACCAACGATCACCTACGTTAAGTCTTGATTGTATTACAGATTTGCTACTAACAGAATCATTAAATAAATCTAATAAATCAATTTTTATTTTAGCTATTATTCTTGTAATATCAATTTCATCTATTATTTCTAAATATCCATAGTAAGCTTGTAAGACATTATTCAAACCTTCTAATTAAATCTATGATAAAAAACCGTGACAATAAGATAAAGTAGCGGAATATCTCTAAAATAATTCAACCATTTTCGTTTCATAACAACAATAGCTTCAATAAAACAATATCATTAGGATCAGAACTTTCAAAATGCTCATATCGGGTATCAACAATATTCAAACTTTCGACAAGAAATAAATATGATGTAGGATAATAAACTCTGCTAAAAACATTTGTAACATTATTAAAAACTTTTAATATATCTAAAAAAAAATTCACAAACATCCCATTGATTAGGAAAAAGTGTGATATGTTAGAACATGTTGAGAAAAAAACTACATAATGCATCTTTGTATTGAAAGCTTGACATAAAAGAAAATAAGTTGAATTCGAACGTGTTGGAACATCTCGTGAAAATTTGATCGCTTTGATACTATTTAATTTACAATACTTAGCTCATTCTCTCCTAACTTGAGAATATGACAAAATACAATTAAGTGCAATCTTAATAGGATCAATGAAAGGTGCTAACTAGCCAGACCATTTTGAACACATAAATTAAGGATGTGACATGTGCAATGAACATGAAAAATCGACCTCCCAAATTTGGTTCGCATATTTCTGTTCAATCTTAATTGATGCAGTATTTGCAGATGTATTATCAAAAACAATTGTTAAAATTTTACCTAATAAACCAAATTTATCAAAAATTACATTCATCATTATATAAATATTTATGTTTATTCATCAAAAACTCTAAATGCAATATAAGTCTTTTTTGCATGTTCCATGATGCATCAATCCAATGACAAGTCACACTCGTGTATGAGTATGTTCGCCAATGGTCACTCAAAATATTAGAACAAATAGAAAGACGACTTTTAATATCTTTAAATATTTCATTTAAAATAATTTTACAATCTTTGTATAATTTAAAAATTTGACGTTTTGTTGTATTTCTAGTCATTCTACAAGCAACAGGATTTAAAGCATTCTAAACGTAATTAGTAAAAGTAATTTTTCACCAAAACTTAAAGAAAGATGTGTCATACAAGTTAATTTAGCAAATTCTTCCCTATTTTTAGCATATGAATATTTAAATAAATCTAAAGAACTCGTACCTCTACTAGATGATGCGTACTTGGCCATTTGAGTTTGCATCATATCAAGTCCAATTTCATCGACATGATGTCTTTCAAAATGCTTTATCATATTGTCATATCCACCAGTAAATTTGTAAAAAAACCCTCTTGCACCTTCATTTTCAATCTGGACTAAATGAAAATGAATTTTGAAAATATCGGAGGAATGAGACTCAACTTCTATTCTTCGTGTACCGATACTAGGGCCGCTCTCTGGGTTGACACATTTGACATGATCTTCTCAGATGAGCTTGTCATTTTTTATTAAAGAAATTTTAAAGAATGAGAGAATTAAGAATGCGAAATTGTAGATGAGAGAATTTAGAATGAGAGAATTGTTGAAATTGAGAGAATTGAGAATATGTGTGTTAAAAAAATGAAAAATGACCTATATTTTATGATCATTTATTCAGTGCATTCTTGTGAAATCAGGAATCAGATGGTTCAATTTCGGTTCGGAACTGAACCGAACCAGTGGCGAGGTCTACCACCTAGACCCCTTCAGTAGCCGCACTTGCTCATAACTCAGCGGTTGAGCAATTTGAAGTGACAAGCACAATATCAAACCTTCTACAATTGATCTTTCGACCAGATGATGGCAAATAACATGCAGAATAGTATGGATCGTTTTCTTGTGCTGCCATCATATCTAGATTTTACAACAGAAGAAATGGAGGAAGCCACAACCACCGAAGAAGAGGAGTGATCATCCCCACTTTCAGGTAATGTTGTCTCCTAAATTTACTTTTGTGCTTTACTTTATTCTCATTAAGGACAATATGAACTTTAAGTGTGGGGTGTGTATATGGTTGTTTGTTTGGTTATTTCTTCTACATTTATATTATGTTTGTATGTCTGTTTAAATTTATGCAATTATACATTTAAAAAAAAAATTCAGTTAACCATAATGTGATGATAAGAATTTTATAACCATAGCATGTGGTTTTAGAAAACGATAAATGTTTGTTGAATCCATGTTCAATGATTTGATTGAGTTTTATCTAGTTTAGACTCAGTAGAGCACTTAAAAGTACTTTAATATTTAGAACTTGAATTAGTTAATAAAATGATTAGTTAATGAAATTGATTGATAATGATTGACCGTTAATCTAGATATCTATCTCTACTTTGGAGTTGTACATAGACTAGCATCTCAGAGAAAAACTACATATAATCTTTAATTGTGAAGTTACCAATAGGTAAGCTGGTATTGTGTTCTCGTGTACTACAAGTGCATCAGAGGATGCCCTACCATGAGAAAAGAGTAACATTCAAGGGTAGTGTGTGAAATCCTCTAAGAAGAAGAAGAAGAAGAAAAAATAGAAACATAAGCTTAATGTGATAAAACATAGAGATTTTAAGATAAATAGATTGGTTTGGGCTATTGGATTTCAGTTTTTGAGAAAAAGTCACATAGTTGATTGGTTTGAGGATGAACTATAAGAGGATAGTCACATATAAACTTTGAGTCTACCTTAGATCGATTTACTCAACAATTTATACTCTAATTTAAACAACACTTTGACAGTTTATTTGATCACATTTCTAGGCAATCTCTGAGGACATTTCTATGGAAAACTTATCAAGACCGCTTATGCTTTTGTTTATATTTTGTTTATTTTATTTTGTTAATTTTTGCATGATTGTGTATTAGTTAAATGACATTTGTGGGTATCGTCACTATAAAACCTTACGAGACTATAATTCATCCTTCAGGACCTTATAGGGGTTCCAAGACTTATTGTATACACTAAATCCAAAGATCCCTATAAAAGTATTAGGTATTTTTATTCATTTATTTTCTTTTATTTAGTTTTGTTTTACTCGGGACTAGCAAACTCATAAATTTTAGGGTCTTATAAGTGTGTAATATTCCTATATTTACCACCTTAAACTATAAGATTTATTAGCTATTTTAAAGTTATTTACTTGTTTCTATATATTTTTTTACAGATATAGAGCTTATGGAATTTAGATTGAGTGGCGCGACACCTTATTTGTGGCGCGACACCACCAGAGTGTAAATTATTAATGAGCCTAAAATCGAAGTTGTGTCATGACACAAAGCCCCTAGTAGCGCGACATTAGCCATTCCACATTAGTGGCGTAACATCGAGTCTTTTATGGCGTGCCACTGGTCTATATCCGGACATAATGATAACAGTCTTGTTACAAATCGGAAAGTATCCATGCAAGACCTATATAAAGCCCATACTTGTACAATAAATAAGGGATGAATTTTGGAGAGATAAATGAGCATTCTCAAGGCATGGATCATCAAGAAATTCTAGAATTTCTTCTAAACTTTTATTTATAATTTTTGTTTTCATCATGTATATGAGTAACTAAACTCATTCAGTTAGGGCTGCGACTGTAGCCTAGCTATGAACTTATAATTTGTAGCTAATATTTTTAATTCATAATTTTCCTTTTATTAATGAATATTATTCTGCTAAATTCATTGTTGGTTTGAGTTTATCCTTGATCACTATATTTCTTAAATCTATATGAAGCCAATTGCAATAGAAATCATATCCAACTGGATTTTTAGCATCTTGTAAATAACACCATGAATGTCTAATAATAAATAATCAATATAGATTATAATTTATGTGGTTCCACCGTATAATTCTCACAAAACTTAATGGATTTTTGCATACTCATATTCATCTAGATATCAAATGAGGCTTACATGTTTAAATGCTTCTGATGGACCAAACATCATGGCAATTGGATGAATTAAGAGAATTGATAATTACAATAAAGGAATAATTTGGATTCACATACTAGGAATTATAAGGGATTAGTGACAATAAAGTCAAAAGCACTAGTGTCCATTCTCTTTGAAATCAAACTTAATCAATTTGCTTTGTAGTTAGGATTTATTTTAATTTAATTCAGAATTTACAATTACTAGTTTCTTGTGGGATCGATAATCTTACTTGCATAGATCTATATTCCAATTGATTCGTACACTTGTGATCCTTGATATACAATTTGGGTAACCAAAATTATACAACACGTAATTACCAAAAGCAGATTAAGGTCAGCAGCACGATATCAAGTCTTTTGTGGCTAGGGGTTGCAATTTGGGTCAGGATTCGTTTATTCGTTCGATTCGATTCGCTTTAAAGCCAATACGGGTTTGAAAAAATGGATTCGTTTAATAAATGGGTCAATTCGATTCGAATACAAATTTAAGCTCATTGATTCGTTTATTCGTTTATGATTCGTTTTATTATTTTTATTTACTAGTTCTTGTTAATTTTCAATTGAGATTCGAGAAATTATAGCGAATTATCATATAAAAAGTAATATTTTCGATATTTGGTGAGGTATTTTTAGTAAATATATTAATTACATATTTCATATGTATATATTTATGAATAATTAATGTAAATCAAGTGTGGTAAATTATTTTATTAAATAATATCATTGACTAAACGAATATTCGTATTCGATTCGTTTAATAAACGAATCGAATACGAATCCTGATATTAGAATTCGTTTAATAAACGAATCGAATACGAATACATCACATTTTGATTCGATTCGTTTAAGATTCTATACAAATCCGATTCGTTGATTCGTTTTGTCACCCGTATTACAAAGAGGAAAGTCTTACTGGAGTAATTATATAAAGCCCAGACTTTATACTAACCTTAGTTGACGAACTTATGAGAGAAAAATGAGTATTCTCAGTGCTTGGATCATCAAGAACTTCTAGGATTTTATCTAAACTTTTCTTTATGATTTTTGTTTTCATCAAGTATATAGTAACAAAACTCCTTCAACTAAGGCTAGGATTGTAACCTAACTAATTTGTAACTAGTATTGTAACACCCCAGTTATAATGACGTCACTATCACGATTACTTTTCTTATGCATGGTATGTTATCATGCATTTAATAATGTATTAATGGATTTGAAATTCCGGTAACCCTTCTAAGAATTCGGAATAATTTTTCCGAACTCTCAGTACTCTTTAAATTTATCCGTTTTCATGAAAACCTTCGATATTTTGGCTATATCTTCAGCTAAAGATATATCTTTTCAGTGATTTTGATACCGTTGGAAAACTAAGACATAGAGCTACAACTTTTATGTTAAGATGTTTCCCAAATTCTAAGCAAAACTAATTCAAATTTGGGCCTAAACACAGATTTACTACACTATCATGAAAATGATAAGAAATTTTAACATGCTTATTTGAAATATCAAATAATAAACATATGGTTGAGGAGAGGTCATGTTATTTTTCTTGTTTTGTTTTTATTTTCTTTTTCAAGTGACCGGCGTAAACACACACGTATAACGCAAGCGTACGTATCGTTCAAGTAGTATAAAAATATCGATCTCGCGATGACTTAATTCCTATTATTGTTATTAATTATTGATACTATTTAATTACAAGTATCTAATTAAAGGGAGAAGAGAATGATTGTTTTTGGTTGGTTGAATGTCGATTTGATAAATAAAATACTTAAGGACATAAAAGAAAATACTAAGGAAAATAACAAAAGACTCAAAGATCTAGGGTTGTGACTCCACATAATATTATTATAAAGATGAATTGATTCTCTTATATATGTGTAATAAATCAGTTTGCTAACCTGGAACACGAAATTATGCAAAAGCCTCTGTCGATGGTCAGTTGCACATACCCTGTATAATCCAATTAAACCATATGTCTATGTTAACCAAATTACCTGGATTCATTAAGATTAAGTTCCAATTATGGCTACCCCGCCCGACAGGTATATGTCTATCCTGTAAGGAAATCTATTAAAGGGTTATTATCCTCAAGGAAGATCGTGAGCTATTGAATATAAGGCTAAAACCTAAAATCCATTCGTCAAGTTCATTTTAAGTTTACCACATCAATCTTATTGGTGATCAGACAACAAGAAGCATTAAGCTTAAGACTCAATAAACAAACTAAAGAATTACCCAATATATAATTAAATCAATTATTAAGCACGTGAATATTGTGTTTCATCACTTCCCTAGAATAAAAATAAAATGCTGGGGTTAGAGGATCCACATTTAATATTTCTTATTTAGGAATCTCACTTATTATAATATATAAATTATTTTCTGTTCTGCTTTCTGATGAATTAATAATGTTAAACATTTACAACCAGCCATATAGGCGGTAATCAATTTAGTCCAACTACACCAGCCATATATGCGGTAATTATCTGTCACATAAAGTCCAGCCATATAGGCGGTAAAGTAATTTATATTTAGACCAGCCATATAGGCGGTAATAAATTCTGTCATTAATTAATCCGGTTAAATTATTATTTAAATATTATAATTAAGTGAGATTAACCTAGATAATTATATTAAATGTTTCACCTTTTAACCCACGGAAAAATTAACTACAAAACATAAAAGTAAATAAATAAAATATTGTAATAAAATTTAAAAATAAAAATACATAATTTAAATATTATTAATATTTTACAAAATAGATGCTATCCAATGAAATCAGGGAAAAAATCCCAAGGAAAGCACACCAAATGAGGTGCAGAAAGCTTCAATTTATAGGCATCTGATCAGGCTCACGTCGCGACGCGGGATTCCTTCTTGCGTCGCGACGCGAGGCCGTGTTGACTTGGTCAAACGCGTGTGAGATGTTGTCTTGCTGACGTGGCACGCGATTTGACTTGTTGAATGCTGACGTGGCACGCGTGATCTGTCGGCCCAATAAAATTGTGACACGTGGCACGCATAAGATTCGGTCCATTGAGATGCTGACACGTGGCGACCAGTGATTGGCTGATGATGACGTGGTGACACGTGGCACATTGACTCGGTATTGCAGCTGACGTGGCAGACACGTAGATGACACGTGGTAGACACGTGGCACGCGGTAATGCGGTCGAATAGAAGCTGACATGTGACACGCGTATTGTCGGCACCATAAGATTGTGACACGTGTCACGATGCATGTTAGCAGATCTTCTGTGATGATGACATGTGGCATGACGCACGTTAGCAAGTCAAATTTCTTAGATATTGACACGTGTCCCCGACGCAGGTTAGCATGTTGCGGCGCACGTTAGACGTCGCGATGCGGGAAGCGCGCCGCGACGCGCCATATTATCAAAATGCCCTTTTTGTCATTTTTGTCTATTTTGGCCTCAAATTGCTTCCAATGCTTCCCAAACTTTATTTATTTGCAAAATAACAATAAAACACATCAAAACGTTCACAAAACTAAAGAAACTATACAAAATATTAGGTCAAATGAGTGAGAAATAGTGATATAAATACCACTCATCACACCATCAAACCTAACATTTTGCTAGTCCTCGAGCAAAACACAAAATAAAATAAAATTAAGCTAAGCCAATTTCGTAGGGATCACAGTTGCATTTAGCGGATGCAACAAGCCTTTAAACCTCTAGGTGTCCCTAGTGGACGAGTTGTAGTCTCGTGAGCCCCACAAATATTTTACAAAAGTAAAAAGGTAGTGAAACTAATGCACACAAAAACAAAAAGACAAGAGAAAATAGAATAAAGAAATTAGTGACTAAACAGGTGAAACTTCTACTCCAAGTTAGTAGTTATTTTATTTCTTTCTAAATTACCGAATAAGTAAATTCTCCGATTATTTTTACCATTCTTCATATACACAACAAACAAAATATTAATCAATTCATTTTGCCCATTATAGTCACAAATGCAGTTGAGAAGAGAGTAATATTTTTGTCCTAAAGTTCTATCAGATTTCACACCTTTTGTAGCAATGGAATAATTTTTTCTGATTTTTCTAATTTTTTCTTTGATTTTTGATTTTATTTTTTTTATTTATATACAATATCTTCCGTCTATGTAGCGAGCTTTGGGCCAGTGACTCCCAAACCAGTTGGATTTAGGGCACTAGGTATTAAGACACTCATGCGGACTTAATTACTCAGACTTCGGATATAAATATATTTTGTAACATCTTCGATCCATGTAGCGAGCTTTGGGCCAATGACTCCCAAACCAGTTGGTTTTAGGGCACTAGGTGTTAAAACACCCTTACAGACTTAATAACTCGGATCTCAGATGTTTTTTTATCCCATCGCTTTTTTTTAGATGCTTCCTCCAATTAAACTATAACACTGAATATTACAAACTCGCCAATTACTTCTCATGACTGTATGTTACCATGCATGTTGATAATATCTGTCAACTGAGCATATGAAGATCCATTTTAGTTAGTTTTATGGAGAATTCACAAATTAAATAATTCAAAAGGAAATAAACAAAAATTAACTTGTTTCGAAAATGAGTTTGAGATACGTATCAAGAGTGGAAACTCCTTACATAGCTATCTCTCACCAATTTCACCTGATTAATCAAGTTAAAAATAAAAACACAAATTTTTTTTAATGTTTGTAAAAATTTTCAATTTTTTTTTGTATTTTTCGAAAAATTTGGACTTAATAAAAACTAGAGAAAATAACAAGATACTAGTCAACTATTCCCCACCTCCAAACCTATATGAGACATTATCCCCAATGTCTTACAAAGTAAAAGATGAGTATAAAAGATAGTACCTGGTTAGCTGAAATTCTACACCTAGAAATTAAAGGTTAAGATCCAGATTTATTCGACGCTTCTTACCATGATCGTCTTCAGACCATTTTATCTTGGAAAGGACATGGTCAATTTGTGGTTCAAATGCCAAGATTTGGTCAAGTAAATCCTGAGCAGTTCTGATAGTGAAGAGGAAATATTTCAGAGGTTTTGTCATGAACCTATTTCTCCGGGCATCATCAAGAAACACACAAAGAAAATCATAAAATCCATCAACGTTAAACAGCTGTAGGCACTGCATTTTTTCATATAAGTCCTGATGATGAGTCTCACATGGAGGCACTACTCTTTGAGTTGTGGAAGTTGCGGGAAACGGACGTCGGAAGGGAAGAGTCAGAAATTGACACTTTGTTGGATTTAATTCGCTTGCTTAGCTTCGGGTTTGCTTGTTGGACCTCTGTTTTAAAACACATCCTCAGCCCAAACCCCCGCAAGTCACACACTAAGCCCACACACCACCAAGCCCACCAAAATAGACCAAACCCACGCCCAAGAAGAACAAAGTCACGCCCATCACCTTCTCAAATAACTAAATCACACATTAAAAAAAATGCTAAAATCAAATCAAATCTCATCAAACACTTTCCTAATTCAATTAAATCATATCCCTAATCAAAATAGAAGAAATCAAATCAAATTAAATCTCATTCCTAAACTAAATCAAATAAAATCAAACTAAATCAAATTACCTTCCTAAATTAAAGAGATCATTTCCTTATGATAAACAAATTAAATATCCTCATAATTACACAATATTCTTTCCTTATTCGCATAAGGATAACCCCAACCCTTGCCTATAAAAAGAAGACTAAACCAACCCTTCACACCCATGGACATTCACGCATAACATACAGAAATTCTCCAAGCATTCACGCCTAAAGCAAGCCTCCTTATACCACCGAAAAATACACTGAAAAACAACCCCATCATCACTGAAATTCTGCCCAGAACAGCCCCCATCATCACTGAAATTCTGCCCAGAATAGCCCCCTTATACCACCGAAACTGCCTCTGAAAATTACCCCAGCAACCACCGAAAATAGCCCTTACACTGCACCTTATATCACCAAAAATCACAGCCCTGAAACCCCTTCAATTACCGCAAAACATACCCTAAAAATCAGCCTTCAATTACTGCAAACAGCAGCCCAAATCACCTCTAAATTACACTTTTAAATAATCCAAAAATAGCAGCAAAGAACAGCAGAAATAACAACCCAAAACGGAGGAAACAGCAGCCCGAAACTGCGAGGCAACGAAGGAAAACAACGAACCAGTGAACCAGAGGAGTTGCAGAGCATTAACCCTTCCGACGGTCGCATAACGCACTTCCAAGAGACGATTTAAGATGTTAGGCCTGATGGCATCTTTTTTAGTTATTTCCGTTCTTTTGTTATTATTTATTCGCATGTGTATTGTGGATTCATGAATGTTGTGGCCATAGGATGAATGAAATATGTGTTATCTCTTGTGCTATATATCGGATGGAAACCCAGACGTAAATTCCGTAGCAGAATCCGAATGGACGGTAATGCGGTTTGTACTTGGGAAACAACTCCACGTATCACTTGAGAGACACACATATTCCGTTTCATCCAATCTCATGTTTATTCTTGATCTAATCGTTTAGTATGTTATTTTCCTTTATGCATGATTTAGTTGTTTAGTATGTTCTTTTTTATGCATGATTTAGGTGTTTATGTGATTTTATGTATGATTTAGGTGTTTATGTGATTAGAGGTATCATTTTTTGTGATTCTGTTCGAACGCGTTATCAAACGTTACATGAACGTATACATTCTGCCTCGTCTCGTTCGAATACATTATCAAACGCTACTCAGACCCGTACATTCTGTTTACAGTTCGAACGCGTTATCAAACGCTACTCGAACACGTGCATTCAGTTTATCATTCGAACGCGTTTACTAACGCTACACGAACGCGCACGCACTGGAAAGATCCATTTATCATGTTTTATGCATGTTTGTTTCCTTAGTTATTTCTTTCCCCATCATATGCTTAGTTAGCTCTTTTAATATTTATGTTTTTACCGTTATTGTTTAGCTATCTTTCCGCATTTATTTATTTAATATGTTCATGAAATTGTGTGTTTACCGTTATTTCGACTTACTTGTATGCATGCAAACTTAGATATAGGTAGTATGCAAACTTAGATGTAGGTTGTTGTTGCGTAGACTTGGTTAGATTATTGCACAAATCCCTTCATTACAAGTGACATAAGTAAGGGACCATTCCGAACCCGATGGTTTGAGGTCTTCCCTCGCGAGGGGTGAGTGCGGCCTTAAACTATTTCCCAGTTCACACTGGGTGGCGACTTCATGTTATTTCTCCGATTTAGTTCCCCCGTGGGCTACTCCGTACTCCCAACCAGGCCGCAAGCCTGGAACAGCGTCGCCGATTTCTGTGTCCTACAACAAGTAAATACGATTTACTTGTCATTGAGTCTCTTTTGGTAGGGGATGATAAATCCATATGGATTGTTTATTCTGGTGCCACTAACCATGTTTGTTGTTATTTGCAGCTACTTGACTCATGGAGGGACCTTGCTGAAGGTAGCTTTACCATGAGAGTTGGGACAGAGGATGTTGTTTCAGCAAAAGTAGTGGGAGATTCCAAGTTAAACTTTAATAATAATTATTTATGTTTAAATGGTGTGCTTTATATTTCTGGTTTTCACAGGAATTTAATTTCCGTAACAAAACTTATGGAATGTGGTTTTTCTATTTCATTTAATAAGTAAGTTATTATTAGTAAAAATAGATTAAAGATATGCATGAGAAACTCCAAAAATAATCTATATGTATTAAGGCCGTTAATGCATGAATCACTGTTTAATACTGAAATGTTTAAGATTGAAAGATCTAAAACTAAACGGCAAAAGATTTCTCATGATGATACCTATTTATGGCACATTAGACTTGGTCACATTAACATTGTCCGGATAGATAGACTAATTAAGAACGAAGTCTTAAATCAGTTAAAACTCAGTACTTTACTTGTCTGTGAGTCATGTCTAGAAGGTAAAATGACCAAGAGACCTTTTACTGGAAAATGGATAAGAGCCAAAGAAACACTTGAGCTAATACATTCAGACGTTTGCGGACCGATGAATGTAAAAGCACGAGGTGGTTTTGAATACTTCATCAATTTCATTGACGATTATTCCATAAATGGGTATGTTTACCTAATGCAGCACAAGTCAGGTACATTTGAAAATTTCAAAGAGTATCGTGCTGAGGTTGAGAACCAGTTAGGTAAAAGTATCAAAATTCTACAATCAGATCGTGGATGAGAATACCTTGATAGATATTTTGAGGAATTATTAGTTGAGCATTGAATTATTTCACAGCTCATATCATCTGGAACACCACAACAAAATGGTGTTGGATAAAGGAAAAATCGGACCCTACTAGACATGATGAGATCAATATTTAGTTATAGCACTCTACCTAGTTCATTCTGGAAGTATCCATTGCAAACTGTAATGTATATCATGAATGTAGTTTCTTCTTAGTCCGTTCCTAAGACTCTCTTAGAGTTGTGGAATGGTCGTAAAGCTAGTTTGCGACAATTCTGTATATGGGGGTGTCCGGCACATGTGGTAAAGAACAAGAGTACTAAGTTGGAACCACATTCACATGTGTGCCTATTTGTAGGCTATCCTAAGGAAACTAGGGGTGGATTCTTTTATAGTCCAGAAGATAATAAAGTATTTGTGTCGACAAATGCTACATTTCTTGAGAAGGACTATATGGGAGAGTTCAAACCTCGAAGTAAAGTGTTACTTGAGAAGTTACTTGCTGGTACGACCAATACACAATTATCAAATGTTGACAAAGACATTACACCTTCTACATCTGAAAGTCGGATGTAAGTTTATGAGGATACCATACCATCTAGACTTAGTGGGAGGGTTTTAAGACTATCTGCACGCTATCTAGGAAATGGTGAGGTGCAAGTTGTTGCATCTTATGATGGTATAGATGATCCATTGACATATCGTGGTGCAATGGAAGATACTGATAAAGAGGAATGGCTCAAAGCCATGAACCTCGAGATGGAGTCTATGTACTTTAACTCAGTCTGAGAACTTGTAGACCAACCTGATGGAGTAAAACCCATAGGTTGCAAGTGGATCTACAAGAGAAAAAAAAGGAATAGATGGGAAAGTACAGACTTTCAAGGCTAGGCTAGTGGCAAAGGGTTATACCCAAAATGAGGGAGGTTACTATGAAGAAACTTTCTCGCCAGTAGCCATGCTTAAATCCATCAGGATTATTCTTTCCATTACCACATATTATGACTATCAGATTTGGAAAATGGACATCAAGACTGCATTCTTGAATGGCAATCTTGATGAAAGTATCTATATGGTACAACCATGGAGGTTCATTACCCAAGGTCATGAGAAAAAGGTTTGCAAGTTGCAAAGGTCCATTTATGGACTTAAGCAAGCATTTAGATCTTGGAACATAAGGTTTGATAATATGATCAAGTCTTATAACTTTGAGCAGAACATCGATGAGCCATGTGTCTAAAGCGCATCATTGATGGGAATGTGGTTTTCCTTGTGTTATACGTCGATGATATTTTACTCATTGGGAATGATGTAAAGATATTATCGGACGTAAAAATCTGGCTAGCTAACCCATTCCAAATGAAAGATTTGGGAGAGGCAAGTTATGTACTTGGGATCCAGATCATTCAGAATCGCAAGAAACGACTGTTAGCAATGTCTCAAGCAACCTATATCGACAAGATTCTTGTGCGATTTGGTATGCAGAATTCCAAGAAGGGCAATTTACCTTTCAGGCATGAAATTCAGTTGTCTAAGGAACGGTCTCCTAAGACACCTCAATGAGTTGAGAAGATGAGACATATACCATATACTTCAGCAGTTGGAAGTCTTATATATGCTATGTTATGCATGAGACCAGACATATGTTTTACAGTGGGGGTGGTCAGTAGGTTTCAATCCAACCCAGGATTAGATCATTGGGTAGCGATGAAACATATTCTCAAATATCTTCGGAGAACGAGAAATTATATAATTGTATATACAAGTCAGGATATGATTCTGAGAGGATATACTGACTCTGATTTTCAGACGGATGTCGATTCTAGGAAATCAACATCCGGATCATTGTTCACCCTAGGTGGTGGGGCTATAGTATAGAGGAACATTGAGCAATCTTGTATTACTGACTCCACCATGGAGGCTGAATATGTAGCAGCTTGTGAAGCAGCTAAGGAAGAAGTCTGGCTCCGTAAGTTCTTGGCAGATCTGGAAGTTATTCCAGATATGGGAAACCACTCATGCTTTATTGCGATAATAGTGGTGCAGTGGTGAACTCCAAAGAACCAAGAAGCCACAAGAGGGGTAAGCATATTGAGAGAAAATATCACCTCATCAGGGAGATAGTGCATAGAGGAGATGTCGTTGTCACGCAGATTCCATCCGCAGACAACCTGGCTGATTCGTTACAAAGATATCGGCTAAAGTGTTTGAAGGTCACCTAAGGGTTTAAGATTACATAACATGTCCCATTTGCTCTAGTCCAAGTGGGAGATTGTTGGGATTTATGTCCTAGAGCTTCATTTTTGTAAACAAAATTGATTATTGTAATAATAATAATAAATACATTATTCATTTTATCAAAGTTTTTGATTTATATCGCATATTGTCTAATTGTCTTGTTTACCTTGATTACTCTTGTATCTTCAGACTAATGTATGTTTGATACACGAGAGGATTTAAGTCTGGAGTTAGTAATCTAAATAGTCCATAGAGAATAAACAAAGAGGGTACTTTATTTGTGGTTTATCTATAGCTTGGTCCATTCTATACTTGTATGACGACCTTGATCCGGGATCGTTCATATAGTGACATGGGAATGTAGACACCTTGTATGATGAGATCATATAGGACTGGACTCAAATAAATACAAATTTCTTTTAATATCCGTTAACCGAAGAAATTCATTTTATCTAATAAATGGTCATATATGGATTCGATCTTAATCCTGAGTGTACTACGAACTCATGCATGACATGCTATGTCCTTTTATTTACTATGGTGAGGTGGTGTTGCATTCCTGGCCAATAACTACGTATTTTGGGATATGGTTGGTGTGTAGCTGGGAACGTTTTGCATAGATATCGAATTCACTCATTTTTACAAGAAGCAGAAGAATATCTTTTTTAAGAGTTGATTCAGGACTTGAACAATTTGAGCTCTCAACTTTTCTATTGCGAATAAAAAGTTTTATATTCATAATTGTTATGAATTAATTGTTCATTATAGAATCAATGGTGTTAAGAGATAAAATATTTAGAGGGGTTTAACAGACTTATGACTCGGTTCTATTTATGAGATATTCGTGAAGGGCTATATCCATATGTAATGACTATATCGATGGACACCGAAGTTGTTCGTTTTTATTTTATCCATCTACGGTAACGGGAGTTCAACTTCGAGTTTTTAGTATAAAGCGGAGTTAATAATCGTAATATTTGATTAAAGAGTTTAATTAATATTTCGGAATTACTGGAGCTCGAACCGTAGGTCCATTTGGTCCCCATGCTAGCTCGATTAACTGTAGCAAACCTAATATAATTAGATTGGCTAATTATATGCTCATTTTATATTTATATATTATTAATGAGATTAATAATATTATTGTCACAAATGAAAACTATGTTAAATTAGTTTAACTTAATGTTTTCTAGAATTCTTTGATTATGAGATAATCAAGTCTTGATTATGAGATAATCAAGTTGGTAATAATTATGAGATAATTACTACAACATAATTGAAAGATAAATAAATCATTATTAAGATATTGATTTTTATTTACCATTGGAGACAAAGCCATATGGCTTACCATGTCATCCAAGTAATTATGTCTATCAGGTGGCATGGATACACCTAATATATTTTCATTAGCTAATGCATTTTATGCTTTGGTATGGCTTCCATATGTATGTGTTTGTCATTGCAAGAAAGCATTAGATTCTTAATGACAAGGTTAGTTGGCTTGCGTAAGAGAATATAATCTCAACCATTTCTCTCACTTCATAAGGTTAACATTTTGCAAACATTCGTTGTGAGAAAGATTTGAGTGAAAATAGAGAGAGTTCAAACATTCACAAGTGTTGTGAGAGTGTTTAAAATTCCTAAAGCTAAACACCAATTGTGACATCTTGATTCTCTAAATCATTTAGAGTTTAATCTTTGTGAGTGAAGCCCACACTTCGGTTTGTTGGTTTCGAGTCATAGTTCGAAAGATCGAGTGGTTGATCCAAATGTTGGGCACCAAAGGATTGATCTTGGCTACTACAGCAAAATGAGAAGGCAATGTAAATTTTAAAGATCCATACCGGACCCAGTGCCACCACAAGTAACTTCCGCCTCGCTAAGGAAAGTTGATTCCTACACTTCCCAGTATTATGCACCTCTAACACTAGGCGACAAACGTCGTGGGTGAATTATCTCTCCCCTCGTTATGCAATCCTTGAGATACCAGAGTATTGAAGCCATTCGTTATCCATACGTGTTATGATTACCTTGGGGTAACAAATGCCATGTCGACTCACTCATTGAGCGTGCTGTGGATACCCGAGATGCCAAACACCACGCATGCCTTCATGTTACACTCCTCAAAGATGCAAGTCATTGGGTGTTTAAGTTCCAACCCAAGGGTTTGATAGTGACACCAGAGATTGGCGTGCCACGGAGGTGCACAGTTTTCCACATGTCTTATATCCGTTTATATACTCCAATAACGAGTATCTCCCCAGGATATTAAACATGTATTTCCCGCTCAAATAATAACAATCATAGATGAATAAGTTTTTATTTAAGAAATAGAAAGTCTTATTCATATTAGGGGATCTACTGCCTATCTTACAACTCTTTGAGGGTCATTCTAAGATAGGCTCTATTGAAAGTATTTCTATAGCATCTCCACATTCCAAGGTTTCTTGAGTCGGGTATCGTCCAACTGTTCTAAATGATAGGTACATGTCATGTTGACATCGGCAACTGTATAAGGTCCTCTCATTTAGCTCCTAATGAACCATATTCAGGCTTCCTTGTATTCAATGTAACTCATCTTAAAACTAGGTCACCAAGGAGGAATGATCATTTCTGAACCCCTTTATTATAGAAACGTGTCATCTTCTGCTGGTACACTGCCACTTTGAACGACGATCTGTCCCTCTTTTCTTCTATTAGATCAAGATGGTGCTTGGGGAGTTCTTCATTCCTCCCTTCTTCAAAGTACTACACCCGATGGGATGTCATTCCAATCTCAGCAGGGATGACCGCTTCACACCTGTAAGCCAAAGAAAATGTCTCCCCCGTAGAATCTTTGTAAGTCATCCAATGTGCCCACAAAACCTCTGACAGTTTTTCTACCCACAAATCCTTACAAGACTCGAGTCTGGCTTTCAAATTATTCTTGATGGTTTTATTCGTCGCTTCTACTTGCCCGTTAGACTTTAGGTGGGCATGTGAGGAAAATCTCAACGTAATTTGAAGATCCTCACAATGCTTTCTGAAGCCTTTTGAAGCCTTTGCTATCGAAATATTTCCATTGTCAGTAATGATAGCCCAGGGTCTCTCGAACCGACACACAATACTATTTCTAACAAAATCTGTTGGCTTTTTACTCAGTTATTGCAGTCAGTGGTTCAGTTTCTACCCATTTGGAGAAATAATATATTGTAAAGATTGCAAACTTGGCCTGACCCCGACCCGTAGGCATCAGCCCAATAATGTCTAATCCCCATTAGGAAAATGGCCAAGGACTTGATAACGTGGTCAGCTGCTCGGGTGGCTGGTGAGGTAAGTCAGCGTTCCTCTAGCATCCATCACAGGCCCTGGCGATCGTAGCCCCGTCTTGATGTATTGTTGGCAAAAAAAACCTTGTCTAAGTGTCTTGTGGGCAATTGATTGACCTCCATCGTGGTTTCCACAAATTTCCTTGTGGATTTCTTTAAGTACATAATTAGCTTCTTTGGGCCCCAGACATCTCAAGTATGGCGTCATGTACCCCATTTGGTATATTAATTCATTTATCAAAAAAAATTTGACACATTAATACTTCAATCTCCTTGCCTCTTTTTCCTCATCTGGCGTGTCCCTCGTTTCCAACTATTTCTTGATTGGGTCCATCCAAGACGACCTCTCATTCGATCTCTACCTCCATAACATTTGACACCCCCACACTTTTTGATTATAAGTTCCCCAACGAAATGGTTCGAGGAATCTTTAACTTGATGGAGGATGCTAAGCAAGCCAATGAGTCTGCTTGCTGATTATTCTCCCGTCTGATTTGTTTAAACATGCCATTCCCCATTTTTTCAACAAATCCCATCACCTTGGAATAATAAGCTATCATGTTCAGTTGTCTTGCTTGGAACTCACTATTCAACTTCTACACAGCCAACTGAGAGTCACTTTTTACCGTCATATCTTTTACCTAATTGCTTCGTAGAGCCTCAGTCCGGCCAAAATTGCTTCGTATTCTGCCTCATTATTGGTTACTTCGAAGGAAAAGTTAAGGGCATAGCCCAATTCCTCGCCTTCACTACTCTTAAGGATCACTATGCTCCGCCTCCTTATGTGCTGACTGAACCATCAATGAACAGCCCCCACTTTGCTTCTCTCACTATCACAACCTGAGGACCATTGAATTCTGCAACAAAATCTGCCAATGCTTGCTCATTAATTGACACCATAGGCAGATAGGATATATCATACTTATTGAGTTCCACGGACCACTTTACTAGACGACCTAAGGTCTTCGGCTTATGCAAGATCTACCACAACAGGTGGTCGTATATACCCTAATGGGGTGGGCTTGGAAATAGGGTCGTAACTTCCTAGCTGCAGTGACCAGAGATAGAGCTACCAGTTCGTGGGCCAGATACTAAGTTTCAGCATCCACATTACTAGTACAGTACACTGGCCCCTGAATTCTGTCTACAACCTGTACTAATATCGAACTTACAGCATATTCAGAAACGGCTAAGTACAAGAATAAAATCTCACCCAGGATTGGCTTTGTCAATAGTGGAGGTTGGCCAGGTACTCTTTGATTTTTTGGAAAACATCCTCGCATTTACTTGTCCAGCTGACTTCCTTCTTGGCCTTCTTAATCAATTGGAAAAAGACATGACATTTATTAGTGGCTTTGGAGATGAACCGGTTTAGTGCCGCCACCCGATCCGTTAGACTCTGCACTTATTTGACCATCTTTGGAGGTTTTAGGTCCAAAACTGCTTTGATTTTTTATTGGTTTTCCTCGATGCCTCGTGCACTGATTGTGTATCGTAAATATTTCTCGGAAGATAACCCGAAGGCCCACTTATCTAGATTTAGCCTCATATTGTGCTTCCTCGGCAACTAAAACGTCCTCCGAAGGTCGTCCGGAAGATCTTCGGGTTTGTTAGTCATTGTGATCATTTCATCGACATAGACCTGCATGGTCTTACCAATGAGCGGCCTGAAGACCTTGTTTACCAACTTCTGATAGGTAGCCCCAACATTATTTAGTCCGAAAGGCATTACTTTATAACAGTACAACCCATGGTCTGTGATAAAGGTTGTCTTTGCTTCATCCTTGGGATGCATCCTGACCTGGTTATATCCCGAAAAGGCTTTTATAAAGTTGACTAGTCCATGACATGCAATTGAGTCCACCAGTTGGTCTACCTTAGGGAGTGGGAAGCTAACTTTCGAGCAAGCCTTGTTCAAGTATGAGAAATCCACGTACATCCTCCATTTTCCATTATCCTTCTTCATTAAGTCCACATTTGACACCCACTCCGAGTATTTGACCTCCCTAATAAATCCGGCCTTAAGTAATTTTTCGACTTCGGTTTGAATCGCCCCGTATCGCTCTTAGTTGAAAATTCTCCTCTTCAACTTCATCGATTTATGAGCTCGATCAATTGGCAAGCGATGATTGATAAACTTGGGGTCAATCCTGAGCTTATCTAGGTGGTCTCATGCAAAGACATCTGCATACTCCTTCATAAAACTCAGTAATTGTTCCCTCAAATTTGGCTCCAAACCGACCCAGCCTTTATTATTTTCCCACGGCCAAGAAGCTCCAACACTTCCAGTTCCTCGCCTGCCTCTAGCTAGGCTGGTTCGTCGGGACGAGGATCAACCAACTCTGCTTTTGCTGTATCTTTTTCTGCAACAACACTAACTTCCTCGTCTGGGACAACTGGTGGCCTGTACACAACCCGAGGTTCCCCACCATCTTCCCATTCTCTTTCTTTCCTCTTCGTTCCTAACTCTTCAAATCATAGAGTTTCTTTAGAAACGGTGGCAAAACAATTTCTAGCCACCTTCTGACACCCACAGACAACTCCAACTCCATCTCGAGTTGGGAATTTCAGCTTCAAATAGTACCACGACATAGCCGCCCTTGACTTTATCATAAAGGGCCTCCCCAAGATTACCTGATAGCTGTTTATGCAATCTACTACTGTAAAATCCATCATAATGATCCAGGTATGGGGAGTTGTCTCAATATTTATTGTCAACTTTACCTGGCCCAATGGGACCACATATGCTCCCCCAAACACGTAAAAATGTGTCGCATCCTAGATCGCGCTTCAAGGATCTACCAATATCATTTCTACCTCAACCTCTTTGATATTGGCCTTAATTATCAGTGCATCATCATGGGGGTAGTTGACCCCCTGTGCGTCCTCATCGGTGAACATTATGGGCACCAGTCTGCCATTCTGGATCTTTGGAGCCCTTTTTATTGTCAGAACCTCCGAGCCTTTAATCCGACAATAGTTCATTCTTCCCCTCTCTCCCCCGTCTTCTTCTCTAACTTTCCAATCTTCTCTAGCATAGCCTTCATATTTCCATCTCCCTTCGAGCATTCTCTCTCTCGTTCTGCAGGGTTTCTTCCATTTTCTCCATCCACTCCGTCGTAGAAACCTCTGAAGTTCTGTGGTTTTTGTTTCCTGCCATCGTCTTAATGTGTTTGCTGCTTTTTGTACCGATTCCCCACACACGACGCCAACTATTGACGACTGTTTTTCGTTCCAAAGGTAATTCGGGAAAAACCACTCTTCGAACAAACTGCCGCCAAACAATGAATTTATTTGGTTATTTGGGAACCAAATCAAACTTGGCAAACAAACAAGAAAACACACAGATAAGAACATAGGGTTTAACGTGGTTCGACGGCATGGATCCAACCTACGTCCGCGAATGTAAAGGAAATAAAATCTTTATTGGGAGCTCGGGTCAAATCGACTTGCTCTATCTCTCGCTTACACTTAGTTTTTTACTATTTTTTACAAGTTATGCGCGAGAAAAATTAGCTAACCCATTACAATGAATTCTCAACACCTTTATATAGTGTGTATAAATCCACTATTCCGCCAACTCATGACGTCAGCCACATTACCAAGTTATTATTACGTAAGCTCTCTTCCCCAATCACCCTACAAGTAGTAGCTCCGCCGCCTGACACAACTACTCTCTGCCATTTGAAACTCATTAATTCACCTTTTTTTGGTCACTGCTACACAATTTTGCCTACATGCCAACCTGTATTCCAACCACTCACGCGGTTGCATGTGTCAGTCAATAAGTCTGATGCCCTCTTCCATCTCATCAACCACTGGCCTACTCCTATCTCATCAGTCATTGGGAGGCTCACACTTCTGTCTTAGGGCTTACATCACCCGTCTTAAGAGCATAATGCAGCAACCCCGACACATAACCTCGGTTGGTTCACTGAAATGAATGACGTCATTCCTTTAATCTACTAACAGGTCGAGTCCAGAGAAAAACCTTCACTTCCCTCACATTCTCTTTAAAAGGGTCAAACCAATATTAAGCTCATAGGCATGTAGAAATATTGAGAAATGGCTTCTCTTGATGACAGTCTGAACTGTTATAATTTTCTTCTAACTTGTATTTTCCAATGATCACCTTCTCGGGTGTATATGACAGTGCCTCTGCTGGTTCATCCCGAGTCCTATTCATTATGCTTCAAAGACAAAACCAGCATCCTCGGGTCAGCCTTCAAATGTAGCCGAATCTGGGCCATTGGTCGGGTCTGACACCTCTGGGTTTAGAGCTTGGACCCTCATCTTGATAAGTGAAATCCCTTTAATACCCTTCTCCATATCTCAGATCTTCTCAGATCCGAAAATCACCATAAACATTATCTAACTGAAGCAAAATGGTTAAAGATTTTGACGAAGAATAATAGGTAATCTTTATATCCTTTGATTATGGAAATTTTTTTCCTGTTCTCTAATATATCATATCTGTATTATATGAACTTTTCTCTTATATTTGTTGTATACACGTAATTGTTACTTATATTGGAAGCCAAATAGGCATGTGTATATTTATTGAATTTAGTTATATTGTTACAGTAACTTAAGTTAAATTTGAATCGTTTGATGATTAGTTATCATTTTAGAGGTATTTTTTTTTTTTGAAATCATTGGAAATCCTGCCGCCAAATCACCCTTTCCGAGTTTAAGCGGAGCAGGTAAAATCCCAACTGTCTCAGATTCTTACAAGAAATGTATTTTCTGAATTCGAACCAAAGACATGACCATAAATCATATACCATCAAGTCACGTTATTTTGAGGATATTTTAGAGATATTGTGTCACTCTTAGAAGTTGAGGAGGTGAAATCAGAATTAAATTGATGCGATCAGCTCATCCTCGATCAATATCTCACATCTGGGTGTACTAAACACTTGTAGGGGGTATAATAACATATTTTTAGATTACAAGCCCAGTAACAATAAAGGGAAACAAAAAGAAGGCCCAAATTGGAGATTAGCCCAATGGCGGCAAAACCTAATAGAAAGTAGAAACTGAGCGTTGCAAGAGACAGAGCGGGAGCGAGCGAAAGAGGGGAGCGATGGGAGGAATCGGAGCATTTTGGGGGACAAGGGTAATGGAGATTGTGAAAAAACACGACTCCGGTGGCCTCGTTTGGAAGAGAATAAAGCTTACAACCACTCGTAAGGCCAACGCCAAGAAGCGTATCCTTCGAGTTTGGCAGGTGCCCTCCTAAACCCTAAACCCTAAATATCTATCCACTTAATTGAATTGAATTGATCCATTCTTCCTGAATGAAGCATCCGTATGTTTGTGTTGGTATTTATAACGAAGAATTACATGATTTATATAGATTTTAAGCTTATATGCTCCTTTCGTGGACATGGGTGGTAGTTTTCTTTCATGATTGGGAACTTCAATTCCTAAATTCTCATTATTAGTGGTCTAGGATATTTGAAGTTAATGAGTAAAAAGCGTTGGATCATGTTGGATGTATACTACTAGATTGATCATAAATCATTAGGAGATTCTCTTAAAACATCTTGTACGAGTACTTTTCGCCATTAATTTAATTTTTAATTTGTATATGTTGCTGCTTAATTCTGTAATATGGTTATCCAAACATTTGATTGGTTCATTGTAGTGGCTGGATGAATGCTACCCCACCTGGTGATTTTGAAAAATGTTTCCCGTGCATGAATGTAGTAGTGTTGGCTTGTCAGGACTCAGGGGCTCGTCTCAAAAATATATCAAACACTAAAGAATAGCACTGGGTTATATTACATTCTGTTATAGTTTAGGCATACAAACATATATGCGGGATGCAAGTGCCACTGGCACATAATCAGTTAACTGATACTGCTTCAATGAACTTATTACTATGCTTGTTATAAACTTCAGTTAATCGGGGCAAGGTTTTTCATTCTAGTTTGATGAATTTCCCTTAATTGTTGTCGTGCCAGCATCAAGTTAATGGGTAATGGATCCACCATGTTCTTTCTTTGCTTCTTCTCTATTGCCAGGATCCATTAAGTCCTAACATTTTCAATATGTATACAGAGATGAGGCTCG